>CM064524.1:19654299-19796199 GCA_032716605.1 Paralithodes platypus
CATTCTTCACACCACACGCCATTTTATCTGAGTCTCTTTTATTTACAAAAATTGCACCCAACCCTGGGCACACACGAGACGTCCACCCCCTTACTTTGCTTCTAAGTGTCTTGTGGTATGTTTTCCAGTTGTATTATGTAGGCCTCTCTTCCATTAGTCTATTTTCTTATTATATAATTATGTCCACATTCTATTACTAATTCCTTAACCAACACTCTACTTTAGGTGCAATGTCTTACTATATAGTTACCCCCCCACCCCCCCATTGTACTATTACGGGTTCTGCCATTATACCTATAATTATAATCATAATTCTCCTACACGTTTTAAAATATTGATCATTACGTAATATGCAAATATTTAATAGTGGCCCTTTTGGCTTAACTTTAGGGTGAAGATGGCTTCTGTTGTAAAGTTCGAAACGTCCCACAATATAAGATGTTTCATCCCAGCGCTGGTTTTTTTGTTTTTCTATTAATTATAACGTCTCCGCTTCCCTCGTGAAGAGAGCATCGCTTCTATCTATATATATATTATATCATTAGTATTATTTTTGTTGTACGTGGATGAGAGAGACAAAAGGCAAAACTCAACTGTGAACGAGTGACCAGTGGCCAAAATCAAGGAAGGTTCGATCCTAAATGTCTGGATCACACAAAGTTTGAAGAAATTAAAGTCATAGGATGAGAGAAAGAACGATTGGAATCGAGGAGAGAAAGTTCCAGAACCCTCAGCTGTTGAATAGAAGAAATATTGGGAGAGGAGTATCGATTCACTCTTGTCATAGAGAGTTGCCCCAGAGTAGGGGGGTGGAATTGTGTAGTCAAGACGGGTACTACGCACCGGCTATTGTAAAGGAGGGTGGTATGCACTGAAAGAGCTCTGAGGAACACTTGACTACTGTAGTTGTGATAGACATGGCGAGAGGATGCTAAACATTGCAGCGACGAAAAGAGACAGCTTGCAGAGAGTCGGTGAGTGGACGGAGGCTAATGATACGGAAGGTAATATGCAGAGTGAGTAATATAGTCCTTCCAAAAGATGATCAGAAGACAAAGAAGACACAGAGAATACTGAAAGAAAATGAATAAGGGTGATTGTGTATTGTTGGCGAATAAGGGATAGTACTTCTTTAGAGTTCAACGACAGGTAGGATAGATGGAGTAAAATTGGCTTTTGGAAGCATTCAAGGCAACAAGGTTTTCTCGGCCCCAATTGGAAATGGTTTAGTTAGAAAAAAAATCAGTTTTGTAAGGCTTCATTACGTTTGTCGTTTGAGGGATTGCTTGCGAGGGGCGATATTGGAAAACTAGTGGCATAGTGTAAGGTGAGAGTCGTCTGCATATGGAATTGCATAGGACTGGAGGTACAATTGAGGAAGATCATTTATGAATATTAGAAATATAATTATAGATAGGTCAGATCCCTAAGGAACACCGGAGTTGATCGGATGAGGAAGCGAACGATAGCCATTCCAAACCCTCAGCTATGGAATGGCCTGAAAAGGGAAATTAGAGATTTAGGCACAAATTGGAGGGATGGTCTGTTTTCGATAGAAAAACTAAGGAGGGTAGCTTAAAAGTTAGATGATTTGTGCCAGGACTCTATCAAAGGCCGTCGATAGGTCTAGTTGCATGTCATTAAAGATCTCACCGGAAGTCCCTGAAAGGAGGATGACAAAGAGTTAGTAAGATATGATAAAGGGAAGGCGAAGATCACCAAAAAAAGTTAACCTTATGGATCTGAGAGTAGATTATGAGAAGAGAAATGCTTAAGAAATTTGGAAGTAAGTATAGTTTCAAAAACTATAGTTGGAGGGTTGAAGAGAGGTCACCCTTCTTTGGCAGAGGTTGAATTGAGAAGCAAACTTCAGCAAAGCAAAAAGGAAAAAAAAAGACGTTAGAGGAGAGACAGAGACGGAAGAGTTTGCCTAGGCAGGGAGCCAGCATGGAAGCACAGTTCTTGAGTACAGCAGGAGGAACACCGTCAGGTCCGTACGCCTTCTTAGTTATTAAGCCCAGAGGAGGGTGGAAAAGTTACATACACCTTGGAAGAGATTATGATGTTAGGCATAAATAGGGGAGAAAGGGGGGGGAGGAGAGGGAGGGGAATAGCACCGGAATCATCCAAAGTGGGGTTTTTAGCAAAAAATTTAGCGACAAATTCAGCTTTGTCAGAGGAAGAAGTGACGGTGGTGCCGTCAGAGTGGAAAAGAGGAGGGGACAAACCGAAGAAGAAAAATTGTCAGATAGGTTTTTGGGTAGATGCCAGAAGGCTACTTAAGAGCTAGATTTTAATATCTCAGTGCATTTATTTTTGATGAAAGAATGTTTGGCGAGTCGAAGAAGAGAAAAGATTTGGCTGGCCCCAACCCATTCCTAAGCAGAAACATAGGATGAATGAGATTCTTTAGTTTGAAAGGTGACGGTACGTTTGAATGCTTCCTCCTTATTGCGGAACAGCAGAGTAGAGCAAGCGTTGTTATAGTAAAACCAAGATTGTTTGCATTAGACTGTGAGAGAAAAGAAATGGAACAAACATGTTTACACTTATATGCCCGAGAGGAATAGCCTTGGTATAGCGTCCAGCAACTCTCCGAGGGTCCCCGGCCACGGGGGAAGACAAAAGTCAATTCCATTGGAAATCAAAGGGAGTACTGTCGAAACAACCTCCCAGTCGGGCAGCGTCACACAAGCGCGGATCGGGCGGCACAGTTACCGGAGAGATAGGACAAGTGGACAGGATACAATTTATGGTTGGAGGAGCCCAAGAAGGAGGAGCAAATATATCTACAGTATAAGCAGAAGGTTAAAAAAAAGTCAAAGAATGTTGGGCCACATCTCTGAAGCTATCGGGATATGGGTGGGTTGGCTGCGACAAACTTGCTCTAGGTCATTTAGAATTAGAGAAGATGTAGGCCGGTTCACCAGGTTGGTCAGTAGAAAAAGAAGGAAGAGAGCCATTGGCGATGGGTGACACGTTTGAAATCTCCTAGGATAGAGGGTTTCGACAAAAGGAGTGATTAAATATAATGTGGTCCCCTTCAGAAGTTAGATAGTCAAAGGGGGACTATTGGATAGTCAGTAGAATTAAGGGAGGCTATAACAGATGGAGAATATTTAGGTGTAGAAGTGACAAGACAGCTTTAGCCAGTGAGTGAGAATTCAAAAAGAGTCAAAGTTGCGAACACGAGAAAACAGCTACGCAGATGTTGGCGCACATATACCCCCCGCCAAACATCCACAAACCCCACGTTAGCTGCTGCACAAACTGCAGGATAGAGATAATAGGCAGGACTTACACCACCCCCCGAGAAGGGTGTGCTGTCAGTAGTCCTAGACAACTGAGTTTCTGTGAGAAGAGAGGAATATCAGGGTTGGCAGAGGAAGGTAAGTGTTCCACAGGAGTGGAAGTTTAAGAGGAAAGCAAGGCCCACTAACTGCTTGGCAGACATAGTAATTAAGAGGTGAAAGGTAGTCCCGGGCCAGAGTGACCCCCGACCCCCCCCCCCCCCCCCCCATCTTAACCCCACTTTACACCGCCTCCCAACCAGCACCCTCTGCATGCAGAGCCGTTTGCCAGCATTAGCAATAAGACACTAGAGAGTTATCTCAACCTCTATATACGTTCTACCCCACTCTCCTAGAGAAGCTAGTTATTCAGCGCACCCCACCCCCCCCCCCCACACAGACTACACCCCCCCCCCCCTCAAAGACAACTGCAGAGGTGAAGTAAGAGGTACACCCCCTGAAAACTAAGGTTTCTATCCAATACCCCTGATGGTAACACACCAAGAGCTTGAAACCCCCGATCATCCCTACCCCCCCCCCCCTAAGTAGGCTCAAAATCCCCCCGCGTCATATTGTCTGGATGAGGGTTGTTAAAGGACCCCCCCCCCCCCCCCAGTCGGGTTGTTCACGGGTTTCACTCACAATGGCCGTGCCGGCATTTCCTATCCCACCTGGCGGTCACCCACCCACCCTCCCAGGGGAGACCCCTCCAACCCACCCCCGCCCTCCCGTGCCCCCCCCCCCGTGGGTAATGTTTGGCATCATAATCTTCCCTCGCTCCGCGTGCTTTTAGGAAGCACTCAGGCCCCCCCCCCGACCCCAGCCACCCCCTGACAACGCACGATACCGGCGCTGTGTGTGTCAAGGTGTTTCCGGTAACTCATAATGATATTGATAGGAGGAGAATGTGTTTGGACGACCAGGGCTGGGGTTGCCCTCAACTACTTGATAAGGAACACCACCAGGTGGTGAAACAGGTAGTTCCAGTAGTCCTTATCAACCAGCATAGCGCGTCCGGACCGGGGGAAGTACCGCCCTCTTCGGCTGGGTGCCTTTACCGAGCCTCCTCCTAAGCAGAGTAAAGTCCTAACATAATGAAAGCTGAATATTAAAGTCTAATATTTGCCCCCCCCCAAGCCCCCGAAACGATCCTCCCCTCCACCCAGACTATAATGAAAAGGATGTCATCGCGGTACTGAATGGGTTAAAGGGAAGAGATCCGGGTTAATATCTTCCACAATAATGTACGCGCCCTCCCCCCCCGCACCCCCCCCCATACGCCACCACCCCTCCCCCCCACCCCTAAGCTCAACCACCACAACCCCCCCCCGTACACTCGGGACCCCTCCAACCCACCACCACCCCCCACCCCCACCCCTAACCTCCCACCAAATGCATCATTCACCATTTCATGCTTTATCCCACTCCGACACCCATAACCTCCCCCCTCACTCCTCTACATCATATAGTTTCGACCTTTAGCACTTCACCCTTTATTATTCCAGGTCCCTCTACTATCCTACTTGCCAACCTTAATCATTAAACATTCGTGGCTTCCACTGCCGAAAGACAATATGTGTCTTACATTGTACTTATTCTTTTAACTTGTCGTTGGTGCCGTGTTCCTTCTATTTTTAAAGTCTATCTAGACCCAAACCCATTACGTGAATTGTGGACCCGGAGGAGGATGGAGAGAAAGCATGAGAAAACTTTGAAAGCCCCGAATCCTCTATACTTCTACGACTCTGAGGGGCTACTCGAAAATTTTTTGAGATAATTAAGTCAGAGAACTGAAAAGTGTGCTGCCGTGTCGTGTGTGTGTGTGTGTAATTCACTCACTTGTTCGTCAAGGGGAATCCATGTAATGCTGCGAGCTAAGCTCATTATTATCGCGCCTCTTTAACTGGGAATGTATTGTGTGAAATGCATGTTAAGTGTTTATGTATCGTTGGAATGGCTGTGGATGTGTGTGTAATCTGTATTTTAGCCAATTGGTGACGTCTGGAAACGAAGGCTTAGGGTTAATCTGTACGGTACCATTCTCACTACGGTACCAGTCTCACCCGAAGGCTTAGGTTGACCAGTAGCTTAGATTGACCAGTACGATACCCATCTCACCTTGTAACCGATCACCAACCCCAGATGGGACGTCACAACTTCGTCCACTTATTCAGGTTCCTATTTATACTGCTAGGTGAACAGAGGCTACACCGTTAGGAGACTTGCCCAAATGTCTCTTCCCGGCCCGGGTCTCGAAATCGGGACCTTCTGGTTGTGAGCCAGACGCGCTATCTGTTACGCCATGGGGAGGTGTGTGTGTGTGTGTGTGAAAGAGAGAGAGGTGTGTCTGTGTATCTATGACTGTGTATTTCTGAAAGAGAGTGAGAGTAAATTTACAATATGTAATAATAATTAATCTATTTATTTATTGTTAAACACATTGATTCTATAGGTGGTGACCAAGAATGAATCGCCTCCCTATTATGATAAAATTAGTTAGCTTGTTTCAGGGAAAGGTCGGTAGACCAATTACTCATTGTTGTGCCTAACTTAGTGTGAATCAGTAAATTGATAGATATATTAGGATTGTGTGCTGTTAGAAAACCCCCCCAAGAAGGCATATATATTCAGGTGGATGGGACTCGTCATCCATGGTCGGCAATCCATCTAGGGGAGACAACCTTATAGTAATCTGGGTGGATGGGAGTTGTCGTCAGCCTCAGTCTCCAACCCATGTAGGGGATTATACCTTCTACAAATCCCTACTGCTCACATAAAGGTGAAACAGGTTGGTGGATGGACTAGCCACCCACCACTGCTGAAAATATACCAAGAGTGCCTCAGAGTCCAACGGACCCTAAGTTTAGTGGTCAATGCTGTAAGTCCTTCAATACACTGGTACAGATTGTCTTTCTCACTGAGACAGGTTCGCTTGGGGGCGTTTTGTATATGGCCATCCTCATAAAGGGGAATATGGCGTCCGGGAATAGATAGATATAAATAGATATATACATTGTAGGGTGTATCAATAGAACGATAGACACACAGCAAGAAAACATTGGTGTGATGTACTATTTCTCAGTGGACCAGAACAACCAACGACTGGCAAAAATATAAATGAATCCTTTTCATATTTCCCATTTTCACAATTTTCTCGTTTCAGTTTTCCGCATATTTCTTTACTGCAAATATTTTTTGGCACACATAAATATATAATTATATTATGTATACATATATTTATATATATATATACTGTATATATATATAAATTGTTTTATTTTATTGCACTCTTTGTTATTCAATGGTTATAATTATTGGTGTCTGTGTTTTAACCCTCTGGCTGCGGTCATATTTGCGCTATTTAGGGCATATTCAGGCACTCCTGAATGATAAATCAAGTATCTGCATGAAATGAAATGTAATCTGCCGAAAACTAGACGAAAATAGCTTCAAAATGACACTAGAACGAACTTCCTAACTCGCGGGGTTCACCCGCAGCGCTGCCGTAGACATTCGGGAAAACTCGCTAATTATTAGCAATGTAGTGGCTTGGCAACACTGCTGAGACCGCGGTTTGAGACCACAGTTTCCCTCAGTGCGCGGCTGGCCGTGCTGACAGTCGGAGGTGGGCCCCTCGCTGTCTCACCCACTGACGCGCGATTTCTACAGCTTTTTACAGGCCTGGAAATTGCTGTAAACTGCTTATGCGTTCCTGAACATTTCCCGCAGGGAAAGGGTTGAGGCGCAGTCTCCATTACATTATTATATATTAGTGGGATTATCTTTCCTTTGTTCTTCCTATCTCTCTCTCTCTCTCTCTCTCTCTCTCTCTCTCTCTTACTCTCTCTCTCTCTCTCTCTCTCTCTCTCTCTCTCTCTCTCTCTTTCTTCTCTCTCTACTCTTAGATCCTTGGCTGCTGCTCCTATTGCTAAAAGGCTTAAGAAAAATAGTGTGGGAAGAGAGTCTCATCCAGTGAAAATATTGTGAGAAACATGTGGAAGGGTAAGGTAATAGAGAATACATTGGGGAAAAACAATAATGAATGCTAGAAGAACGATAGATAGATACATATAGTATATGGCAAGGAAGAGGGATTACATAACAAGAACCTGTCAAAACACGCATGTATTAAAGAACAAACATGAAAGTTACACATAGTTACACAGCTACTCAGACCTCACATACCTTGCGGTCCCTATTAGGTTGGCCTTAATACTACTAGACAGGGACAGTTTATAGTAGAAGAATAGGACAGCAAAATATATATATATATATATATATATATATATATATATATAGAGAGAGAGAGAGAGAGAGAGAGATATTGTTAAAACTGTAGGGAAAACTGTATGGACAATTATATAGAAGCTACACAACCTCTTACACTGACTGTATATACAATGTTATTTATGGATTAGATTACACTTTGAGTAAAATTACCGATAGTATGAGCCTATGATTTCAACAGTTTCAGTTTTAGGCTCAGGAAATGCTGGAGGCCCCTAGTGATCGTTGGTCTCTGTTCGGGCTCTATCTCGAGTAGGCCACCCCCAGCTATGGGGTATGTGCCTGTGTACAGTATATACATACAATACACATAATACATTTCAAACCAATATTTTCAACAGTATATATATGTTATCAAATTTAATACAGTTCAAGTATATACACTTTAAGTAAATGTTTACTAAATGATGTAGTAAGAAGTCACGTAGTACAGTACTACAAATTGTTTCATTCGAGCTAACTCTAAATTGAATAGTTACTGGTAAATCTCTATCTTGTTATGTCAAAGTGTACTAAACTCTAATTTGGTGAATTCATAGATGTCATAGGGGAGGGAAAATTACTTTGCTTGGTTGATGTCTTTAAGGGGAGATTTCCACTTGAAAGATATTTTTCTGGACCCCTTTCTCCCTCATGTTTAGCCTCACTCCTTTTGAGATTTTAAGACATTCGCCCTAGTAGTTTGGACATTTTATGACATTTTGCCCCATTACTGTCAATTTTAAGACCTTTCGTACCATGAAGGTGTCGATTTTTTCCTGGCGAGCGATAGCGAGCCTGTAATTTAAGAGCAACCGGCCTCCAGCCGAGACATTTTTCTACCGAAAAATGTACAAATTTATCTTGAAAGGGGGTCTAGGGGGTGTAATTTTAAGCTTGATGAAAACGTAGGGAACAAACTAAATACCTCCCCTTGAGGAACCCAGCAGTCTAGCAACCAGCAATGGAGAGGGAGACTCCGTCAAAAATGGTTGTAAATCTGCCCTAGTAATGAAATCTTTGGAATTGTCCATTGAAACAACAGAGTCAACATCAGAATGCCCTGACGATGCTAGTTTCTGCCCTGATTCTAATTGTTCTGAAGCAACATCAGGAATCTCTTGCACTCCATACTTTCAACCGACCTCGCCTCCAGCGACTGGGCTGAGCGGGTTGGGACCGCCTCAGACTGGACGGCGGGTTCCAATACGTCATGTTCGAAATCATCCCGATCTAAGTCCGGGACAGACGATGGAACCCGAGCCTCACCGGTATGTTGCACATAACTGTGTCCTCCAAGATAGCAGACATCCGGTTTTGAGGCCTATCTTGGTACTCATCCGTGACCCTAGGATATCCTCGGTACTGTTCAGTCAACACCTGTGCATATACATGAGAACATGGCAAACTGAAACCCTGTGGCATATTTGTTCTGGGAATCACATAACTTGGCCTTTTAGATTGCGACACTGTGTTGTTCTATCTGTTGGCTTAACACCTTACGAGCGGCCTAGGCGGTAATTTATATGTACCGCCCAGCGGGGTGTTTTTACCCTGAATAGGGTTGTTTACGTGATAATTTTCATGCCTAAATAAGACCCAGAGCGTAAAACAAATATCTATCCCTGAAAGGGCATAAACAGAGCTTTCCAATGACACCCCAACCATCCTTGTACGAATACTGGTTTTCTTGCAACGATCGTGCAACACGAGTGCAAAAACCATGTAATTAGGTACTTTCCCTACATAATTCCCTGTGTAGCGAGTGTGAGGGGGATGGAAGGGTGGTTTTCACGTCAGTTGGACCAACGCGGTGGTGGGCGGTGGTCATAGCCTTACTACGCTCCTCACACCGCTCAGCTCTCTCTCTCTGCAACATTACGTGCTGAAAATGGCACACGACATAAGTTGTGAACCGCCACTTAGTCCAAATTGATTTCACACGGCATAAGTTGCGCGCCGCCAAAGAAGGGTTAAATCACTAACACTTTCCCTAGACGGCGCCTCTGCTACCGCAATCACCGCCTCTGGCCTGCCAGATTGAACTTTTGGACTGGTCGAGACTGAGTTGAGAGGAGCAGGTGCCGGCGCCCGCTTCACACAACACTAGCTAGGCATGGTGATGGGCTGGTCTATCAGAGTGAGAACTGAGCAATCTCTGCCATACCCATAGCTCACTCTGACTGTTCCTTTTACTTATATATTTTCTAGATCTCAAGTGACGGTGTCTCTTCCGTGGATTGACCTCCCAATCTACCAAGATTGGAAGCCAAAGCGTCACATTTTTCCTTTGCCCCTCAACTTTCTCTTCATAATTGCTGAGGGGCACAGGGCCCTGGGTGGGGCTTTGGTTTCCCGGGCATTTCCGCAATCTCCTCAGCTCCCCGCCATGGAGTGGCTTCGGTCACCCAGGCTTTATTGTGGTCGGCAGGGAGGGTTCTGTGGGGGCGCTCGGTTATGGCCTTGGTCTTGCTCGGGGCCTTGGGGCTGTTCGGCCAGGCAGCTTGGGGAACAGCAACAACAACAACACTAGCTAGGCTAAACATAGAGCAATAAAAACAATAAACCAATGGTGGCCTCGTTCATAGAGGAATAGAGGGGACACCAGCCTAAGCACCCTTAACGCCCTAAGAGTGGGGCCGTTTGTAACATCTACTACCTGCCAAGCGGGCATATTTACCCTAAACGAGCTTCATTCCATATTCTTTTACATGCAGAAAGAAGAGCCAGAGCATAATACAATTATGTATCCATGAAAGGGCGATAATAGAGCTTTCCAATGACACCTGAATCATCCTTGTACGACCACGGGTTATCCTGAAGTGATCGCGCAACGAGAGGTGAAAAACCCTAAAATAACATAATTTCCCCAGTTTTTTCCTGGTCTCGCGAGGCCATGGGTGTGGAATGTTGCAGTAGGGAGCTTAGTCGCGGCTCTGTGGTCGGGCCGAATGGTCAGAGCCCGCCTATCGTCCTCCCAACGCGTGGACTTTCTCTCAGATCCGATAATGTGCTCAAAATGCCGCCCGTCATATGACCTCCATGATAACCTCAACTGATAACAAAGCTGAGGGAAGAACTGTCATCCACTAAAACTAAACTTATACAGTATAAAACCCTCATAGACCAGTTACCTGAGAAAAGAAAGATTCTGGTAGAGGCAATCGGTGCTATTGAAACCCTAGTCGCAACAAATAATAGTCGTGAAGAGATAAAACAACGCACAATTTCCTCCTCAGGTTTTCCTAATTGAATAGATGAAGAGTGGGAGAAACTAATCGATGAAAACGATGAACAATATAAATGGTGGATATCTCAACAAACAAAAGAGCCGAAAAAAAGTATCAGCAAGATGATACATCTACAGAACCCAACAAAAGCAGAACAAAAACGTCTTCCTCCTGCATCTCAACAGCAAGTATCTCATCATCAAGAAAATCTACATGATATTCATCCAAGCCAAGTGGAATGTCCATGCCAAGTAGTAAATTCATGCCAAGAGCACTATACAAGCCAACAAGACCACTCAAGCCATGAAAACCGTCCAGGGTGAGAATATCGTCAGAAGGACCATTCACATGAAGAGGGCCGTCAACGTGGAGAATATCATCCACAACAAGATCATCCACGCCAGACTGCACCCCACATAGGACCACAAAAAAATCAACGAAAACAAGGTCAAAATAACATGCACAGTAATAATTTTTATCCTAGAGAGAACCAACTTCATAAATTCACAAAGCCAAAGCATAGCAAAGAACAGATTCATTCTAATGCCAATAACAACAGTAACAATAAAGATGTGGAACAAGAACTAATGTACTACAATAACAGACATCAGCGTAGTTACTCAAACCAATATCAACAGAACATTGAAGAAAGGTGCAAAGAATGTCATTGCTATGGTCACTCTTCTCAGGATTGTCCACTTCTTATGTTCTGAGATTATTGCATTCGAAAATTCTACACATCTCATAACTGCCATGATAGAATTGCTGACCAGAGGCAACAAGACTTGATCAACACAATTCAGTCTACAACACATGAAACCTTGGCGGCAGTTCGTATGATTTACGTCCAACAGAAAGTTTCACCATTGCAGTTATCAGGAATTAACAACAATAAAAGGCAACATTACCCAACTTTCGGACAGCCATTCCTTTACTCATTTCACTAACCAAAATGCCAACCAATAGTTGGTCCCCAATCACAGGGGTTACACCAGTGAGTTGAGAATAATCTCAGCCAACATACGAGGTTTCCACACAAATATTGGCCAATTAACACACCCATTTGTTAATAAGCAAAATGCTGATATTGTGTTTCTGCAGGAGACCTTCCTTGACAACGCTGTACCCTCCACCTATGCAAACATTCCTGGCATCACAAGGATCGTAACAATCAAGGAGGTGGAGTAGCTATGTGTCATAGGAAAGGCTTACAAATACAGATGATTGACACACCAATGCCAAATGAAATAGAGGTATTTTTTTGTAAGATGATTGATCATAGCGGAAGAGGTATCCTCTGCTGTGGGTGTTACTGTCCACCTTCACAAGGCCCAGACATGCTAGAATTGCTGATGGACAATCTCGATAACCTGATGCAAAATTACAACTGCCAGAATGTCATTATATTTGGAGACCTAAAACAACACAGAGTACATACTGCTTTTGATCACATGCTCGCAGTACACAATCTCCATAATGTTGTTGATTTTCCTACTCACATATCTGGCTCATCATTTGATCCCTTTTTAACCGACTTACCATCTCACACAATTCACTGTTCTCCACTTAGATTTGTAGGCACTTCTGACCATGAGGCAGTGCTTACCAAAATTAATTTGAAGATCCCAAGAGAGGAAGAAAGTGAACGTATCCTTTGAAAATCCCGATCTTATACATTCAAAAATAATCACTACAATTTCTCTGAACCAGGACCTTTCTAGAATTAATGAATAGGGACAAAAGAATCTAGTTTCCTTTAATGCACAGAAAACCAAGTACATTCAATTTTCTAACCGACAGAATCTCACTGACTCCCATATATTTTTTAAAGATGTAAATATTCACACTTCCCCTAGTATTGACATTCTCGGTGTAACATTAACTACTAACTTGAGCTGGACACATTATGTTAGAAGCATTGCTAAGAATGCCTCTAAAAAACTGGGACTCCTGTACAGAGTTCGAGAATTCTTCACTGACGAGCAGTTGGCCGTAATATATAAAAGTCATGTGCGTTCTCAGATGGATTACTGTTCACCTCTGTGGAGTGGAAGTGGAGTGGTTGCATTGAGGCAGTTGGACAAAATTCAAAATAAAGCTATTAGATTAATAATAACCCTGCAATCACACAGGACCTTCCTATATTATCCATACGAAGAAACGTTGCATCCCTTGCATTATTCTACAGATATTTTCACAGCAATTGTTCCGAGGAACTTGCTTCAATTGTGCCGCCTCTCCACATCTTTCCCCGTAGAACTAGGGCAGCTGAGAGCGCCCATGAATTTACACTTTCTCCTCCACAATGCAGAACTTCTGCTTATCAAAATTCATTTATCCCTAGAACTACTACTCTTTGGAATTCACTTCCCTCGAATTGCTTTCCACAAACTTACAATCTACTTACAATCTGTGTGTCCAGCCGTCCGGCTGGCTCAGTTGATAGTGTGCCTGATTCCCATCTTGAAGGTCTCGCGTTCAATCCCCACTCAGATTGAAAAGTTTTTTTGGGATACAGCCGACGGTTACCATCTCCCTATGAGCAAGGGGGATGGTTAATGGCCTCTGGTAGACTAAAGAAAGCCAATCACTTGTGAATCCTCAAAGGAGGAGATACGGGCGCTATATAAGTAACCAGAAGATTATTATTATTATTATGTGCTGTCAATGGTTCGAGCCCGGTTGAGAGTATACGGTATATAATATGTATATGTAATGTACGTGTATTGGTATAATCATCTGTACATGTGTACGTAAATATACGTACATATGAGAGAGAACATTCTGCTCACTAGCGCAACATCTTATTATAAATGTATGTATAATTATTATCTATTATTAAGTATTCGTGTATCTTCATCCCAGTGTTCCTACCCTTAACAATAGAATGCCCAGCTTTTCCACATTTCGCCTTCTTTCTCTCTCTCTCACACACACACACACACACACACACACACACCTATACTAAGGAATGTCCTATATACTATAATTCTCCCAAGCTGTCTTCACTCTTTTTATATCCTTTTTTTCTGTTTTCTTTTGTTCTCTACCAAGGATTAACCTCCCTTTCTAATAAGCTTTACCTGACCACACCTGTACGGACCCACAGCCCGTTTACCCTTTGCCCTTTCAAATTCCTCATTTGAACTCCTCCGACGTTTGACATTCCATTCTAACCCTTTTTCAATTCCTTCATTTAATCTCTCCTGAGGATTTAGCTCCTATTAGTAGTCTCACCTGACTCTACCAGCACAGTTTTTGTATGTACTATTGTGGACATAAGTCCTGCTACACCTGCCTGCCAGAGAATTGCGAATTGTATTGGTAACATTGCTTACCCCCCCCCCCACTCTTCCACGCTCTGTCATTCAAGCCCCTCCTTTCCTCTTTCTTTCCTTCTTTCTTGTTTTCACGTCTATAAACTCCTTCCCACGGATCACTTTCCACCACTATTACCACGGGATGATAAATCTTTCCCTTCCTTCTCTCTATTTCTCCTTTCCCTAATCGAATCATTGTATTTGTATGCGTGTTTATCAAATTTTTCTAAAATTAAATATCATAGCGTTCATTAAGCATTACGTTATATAGTTCATGTTCATATTTGCCATTTTATACAAACCTAGCACAATATAATCCATTATGATCCATTCGAAGATAGAGCTTTGTTAACCATATATGTTATCTAAGTCAGATACAATTGAGACTTGAATTTACTTTTGCACTCTCATTTCTCAATTCAGCTATAATTATCTAAGCCCATATATCCCAATGTCTTGAGTATGCATGGATTTATATGTTAAAGTTTATATAGTATTAAGATATATAATTGACAAACATAAAATAGGTTCCTTGATTCATTTCATTGAATATTAAAAGTTATAAATATATGGTTACGTGTGTATTTTCAATATTAACCTGTCAAACCACCTCCCTCTTAACTTCGGTATACCCACACTTAACTATTCACGTTTCGTAACTAATTGACTCAAACACACGACCACAGACATTAAATGTGTCTCACATTACACATACTTGCACGTTATTTTCTTACTGGAGGAGATTTGGCGCTTTTCATCTGCCTCAGCGAGTGCTGCTCCCCCCGAGATTAACCCCCTCCGTACCAGGGTTGAGTTTAGTTTTAGTTTAGCTATATCTAAACAATGTCATGCAGCCAAGGAAGGATCTGTGGTATTTAGAGGGGTAATTGAGCTTGTATCAAGCCATTTTATTGTTGCACTTCCATCTTAACTTAATATAGCTATTCTCCATTCACTGGAGAGGGTGAGATTAAAGTGTTGGGTGAGGCCACCTGTATTATGATGAAGCGAGTTCTTCAGTTCTCCCTCCTTACCTTCCGAGTGGTTAGATGGGCCCGCAAAGGGTGGGTCTCGTTCTTCTTGTTAATTCGATTAACAAAAACTAATACGTAAGAACAGTTCAATAAAATAATATATTGGATTGCATGTATATAATAAATGCACCATAATCATTTCGGGTCTGTTGCATAATAACGATGGGGCAAAATAATATGCCAATATGGTATGAAATTTGAGTATATTCAATAAGGCAGTTGACATGAATAAATAAGTTGACCATAAGGCGGTGGGAATTTGTAAAAATATAATGCTTGAACTATGTCAACATTATAGAATATCATTTTTGTATGTATATTAATCACGAGTGATGTAGCTTTAGGGATGTCGTTGCGTAGCAGGTGAATTTCTATATCATAGAGCAGAGGACCTGGGTGAACCTTTGCTAGGTCATGCATAACTGGACACTTTTTATTTAGCCATTCAGTACCGGGGACATCTAATATAATTCACTACAGCTATAATCAGACATTTTATGTAGATTAGGAAGAGTCTGTGGTAGTTAAGGTGTTATTTGCAATAGTCTGTAGCATTTCACATAGTAGCCTTGACACCCTTTTTTTTTAGCTTAGTCCCTTCTTTACCGGCGACGTCTTTCTAATTGTATTCTAGCTACATGTAGACGAAATTGTGCAGTTTAAGAAGGATCTATGGTAATAAATAAGGTTAAGTGAGGTAGTCTGAAGCCTGTTAGTTGCTGGAGGCTCTTTGTAAACTGACTAATATCGTCTTATAGTAGCAGGAATGAAAATATAGAGACGTCGGTGGTACAGAAGGGGTTAATAATATCGTCTAATATTTGCCAGAATATGATGCAAAGGATATCACCAGTACCGAATGAGTTAAAACCTCATGATCGTAGCGTTAACTGGATTAAAATATTCATAAGGAGATGCTGCAACACCGGTTTCATTTGGCTGGCATCCCCCACTGTTTCTGTCTGTGCCTCACTTACACAGATTAATTCAGCTTCTTCCCACAAACACCTCCTATTCATTTCACTACACTTAGTAACCACATCACACATATTCAACAACCTAAATTACCTTGATTTGTCTGTCTGTCTATCTTTCAACCTTCGGGTGGACACTTGTTGCAGGCGGCTTTGTCTTATGTCTCCTTCATTCACATAGACAATTAAACAAATGCCCACACCATTTAAATATACACCAACCAAGGAGAATATTAAAAAAATCAACAACCTTAAGGACCATGACATAGGACATACCGGTAGATGTAATGGTTAAGGAATCTTGTATATAATTAATATATGAGAATTCACCTAATGTAAACATTATGATTATTGGCCTTAATTACTTTTAAGAATTAATGTCCAGTTAGTATATGGGTAGTTCAACGTAATTGTTATTAGGCCAAATAGATCATAAGATAAAAACCTTAATTATTGTTTATAGTAATAATAATACTTAAATTAGGCTGTCCTCCAGAGAGATTAGATGTTTACTGGACTGGTAGAGGTATTGTTAAACACGCAGTGGAAACGTGTCGGGTTCGATTATCGTCTTGTCTAACATTGAGAGTACCGGTAAAGATTTTGGTTTTCCATGCAACACGTCATTAAACTAAGGGCACTTTTGATATAACCTTATTTATACACGGTAGCATATATTTGTGGAAAGATATTTGGTTCCTAAACATCATTATATTTGTTGTAGCTACTAGCTATATACACCTTACATTTGCTGAATATTATTCTCAATCCAATATTTCTCATTTTATGCTGTGAATGCTAAATGTTAAAATTGTTTACATATTACATAATACCCTGTTCTTTAATAATAATTATACTTTTGGAGATTCCACAGCCAAGGAGTTTGTTGTGGTTTCAACATATACTATATTGCCCAGGTAGTTTGCTTCACAACTTATTATCATAATAATATGATGCAGAGCAGGTATTATTTTGAGTCAAAGGTCCTATTTTATTACAAATTATGAACGTGCACCTCAATATAACACATATTGTTTTCTCTATGTGAGTGAGGGAGACAAAAGGCTGAACTGCCTGTGACAAATGCCTCCCCCAAAGTTGAAAGACTGACAGGGCCAATATCAGGGGTCTTTCGAGCCAAAATAACTGGACACACGGAGTTTGAAGCAATTTAAGTCATAGGAAGAGGGAAAGACTGATTCTGGGAGAGAGTTCCAGAGCTCAGCTGTTGAATAGAAGAAAGGTTGAGAATAACGTTTCACTCTTGGGCTTGGAGAGTTGCACAGAGTAGGGGTGGGATTGTGTTGCAAGACGGGTGATACGTGCTCTACAAGGAGGGGGTGATATACACTGAGAGAGCTCAGAGGAACACTGATTATTGTAATAGCGGTAGAATAATGAGAAAGATGCATCATTGTAACAAAGAGAGAGAGATTGCAGATAATTGGTGAGTGGACATAAGTTAATGAGACGGAAGGAAGGCTTTCCTTTATACTTTGTCTATAAGTGCTGTGTGAGAGGATCCTCCCCACATGTGAACAATACACAATACATGGACGCACTGTGCCCCTGTATAGAACAAGAAGCTGCGAAGGGGTAAGGAATCCCTGGAGGCGGTTGATCAAACCCAGCTTTCTTGAAGCTGTTTTAGCAAGAGTGTTAAAATGATCTTTCCAAGAGAGAGAGAGAGAGAGAGAGAGAGAAGAAAAAGAGACACCGATAATATTAAGAGAAGATGAAGGGTTAATTTATAAGTTGTTGAAGAGTAAGTCATATTTTTCAGGAAGGGGGCCCCCCGATGAGTAGACAGATGGAGAAATTGAGTTTTGGAAGCATTGAACTTAACAAGGTTTTCTCTGCCCCAATTAGAGATAGTAGAGAGATCAGAAGATAGGTGCTTTATGGCCTTCTTACGTGAGTTTTGAAGTTCCTGCTGTGAATTATGTTTTGGAAGGCTAGGGGAATAGTGTAATGTAATGTCATCAGCATATGAGTGAATGGGACTGGAGGTGCAGTTGAGAAGGTTGTTAATGAATAATAGGAAGATACTGAGCTAGGACAAAACCAGGAGGAACACCGGAGTTGATAGGTAACAATGTGACCTTGTGTAACTATAATAACTAATGAAGGTGATGGCGTGGGTGAAAACAAATGTGTGTATGAAGTGGTAGTAAATGAAAGAATATGAACATAAAACAGATTATAGGTGCCAATTAATTTTTTTCCGTAACTATTATAATCAGACATTTGAGAGGCTTGTCCTGGATAACTCATGTTGCTTCACACAGTTCAATGGGGTATATTTTAGTCTGGTGCCTTACTCGGTTAAATTCCTATAGGATCGTTGATACATTTTGTTCTGGATATTATTAAGCGATACTGTTCTGCATAGATAGGGTATACAAAAGTCAGAAGGGTAAGTGGGATAATCTTTGCCCTTTTAATTCCTATAGGTCCTTCGTAAGCTCTATACAATTGTCTGAGGGGAGCCACAATAAACTGTCAAAATACGTCGTTAACCTCAAGGAGTAAACAATGTTGCAAGGAAAGCCAAAGAATATACTCTTCCTTTCGGACAAAGAAATATTCAAACTCGAAATATTTTAGCTTCGTGTTCAACACTTCAAACCTCTACCATACATTTACACAGTTATAATGGGCAGTGACGACATTTCTTCACTTGCTTGTGTTTACTCTATGATAACTACGTTATTTATGTGTTTCATATGATATTTTATAACTCTTAAGGTTCGGATATCACTTATCCCATTATTCATAAAATTACTATAACTTCTC
This sequence comes from Paralithodes platypus, assembly GCA_032716605.1. Classification (NCBI taxonomy): domain Eukaryota; kingdom Metazoa; phylum Arthropoda; class Malacostraca; order Decapoda; family Lithodidae; genus Paralithodes; species Paralithodes platypus. The sequence continues at coordinate 19,673,210 of CM064524.1, forward strand.
GGATATATTTTTTCATCATCTCGCTTGTATTTATTTGTTTTATATATACGTTATTAATGTGTTTCATGTGATATTCTATGGGTCTTAAGATTTGGATAGCACTTTAGATTATTTAGTAATCAATTCAATTCTTAAAACGTATCCAGTATAATGGAACAATACATATATTAATAAACACAAATGTCAGCTCCGCTAGTCTACTGGGCTAATGAGCTAGGGTATTGATAAGATGGTGAATCATGAGCGTCGATACAAACACCAGTCAGGAGCCACATCTACAGTTCTAGTGATTGGAGTATTGCTATACAGTATATATACGATTTCATTCAGTTAAGAAAGGAAGTGTAACAATTAAAAGGTTGCATGCTATCTCAATTAACTCTTCTAAATACCACAGATCCTTCCTTGGCTGCATGACATTGTTTAGATATAGCTAAACTAAAACTAAACCCAACCCTGGTACGGAGGGGGTTAATCTCGGGGGGAGCAGCACTCGCTGAGGCAGATGAAAAGCGCCAAATCTCCTCCAGTAAGAAAATAACGTGCAAGTATGTGTAATGTGAGACACATTTAATGTCTGTGGTCGTGTGTTTGAGTCAATTAGTTACGAAACGTGAATAGTTAAGTGTGGGTATACCGAAGTTAAGAGGGAGGTGGTTTGACAGGTTAATATTGAAAATACACACGTAACCATATATTTATAACTTTTAATATTCAATGAAATGAATCAAGGAACCTATTTTATGTTTGTCAATTATATATCTTAATACTATATAAACTTTAACATATAAATCCATGCATACTCAAGACATTGGGATATATGGGCTTAGATAATTATAGCTGAATTACGAATTGAAAATGCAACAGTAAATTTGTCTCAAATGTATCTGACATATATGGTACCGTACAGTAATTTACTTCCACCTTCGAATGGATCCTAAATCTTTATATTATGCTATGTTTGTTATATAATGGCTAATATGAACATGAACTACGTAACCTAATACTAATTTAACGATATGGTATTTCATTATAGGAAGACGCTTTGAAAACATGCATAATATGGAATGGTTCGATGAGAGAGGAAAAATAGAGACAGAAGGGAGAGAGAAATTATTGCTGGAAACCAAACCAGGGGGAGGAGCTAATAGACGTGAAGCAAGAAAGAAGGCAAGAAAGAAGGAAGGAGGGGCTTGTTTGAGAGAGTGTGAAAGGGTGGGGATAGGGTGGGGGAGCGGGGGGCACAAAATAATGTAACCAACACATTTCGCGATTCTCTAGCAGGCAGGTGTATCAGAACTTATGTCCACAATAATACAGTATGAATGTTTGTTTGCGTACGTGAGCGTTTATGTATACAGGCATTTACGCACATACTGCATGTCCTTATATTCTTATGTATGTATATATGTATGTATATGTATGTGTATGTATGTGTGTATGTATGTGTATATGTATGTTCTGTATATATATAAGTAAAATATATGTGTATATGTACTGTATATCACTTACTCTCATGGTTAATTTATGATCATTTGTACTTTGCACTAGCATCATTATTGTATTTTTGTGTTTTAAATTTTAAGTATATTATACTCACATATTGTAAACTGAGCTTACCATTTTCATATCTGTACATCTCATGTCCATCCACTAAATTGTAAAATTTGTATTTTCAGCTCATCAGGCTGCCATTCTTTAATAAACCGTTTATTATTATTATTATTATTATTATTATACATAAGTGCGCGGAATTTCGATGTGAGTATCCTAGGTTCGAGTCCTTGGAGTGCCACATGTATTTGTTGATTTCATTAATTGAGTTTAGAAGTGAAGTTGGTCGGTGAAAAAACATAATAAATAATCTACTGTTTCTACCTCTCTGTGTGTCTGTCTGTCTACGTGTATTGGTCTTGGGCGGTTGGTCTTCTTGTTCTTAATAATTGTTGGTATGCTTTCTTTTCTCTCTCTCTTTGAAGTTAATGAATTATTATGAATTGTGCTTACATTGTTCATGTACAGAATATGCCGCATCAATCAAAAGTTGATGCTCATATAGCAAACACAAAATTACTCTGTATTACATGTGTCTATTCATAAGCCAGTTTCTAGAATATTCACCTTATTAACATCTATAAATATTTCTCTCTCTCTCTCTCTCTCTCTCTCTCTCTCTCTCTCTCTCTCTCTCTCTCTCTCTCTCTCTCTCTCTCTCTCTCTCTCTCTCTCTCTCAGTAAGTTACCAATGAGTATCATGGCTATATACAATGTATATAATCCACATAATTTTTAACTATTAGGTTAATGAATTTGCCTATTGGTCAACGGCTGATAAGACAATAATCAATGTTAACATATTTACTAAGAATATTTGAAATACAATAAACTATAAGCTGATAATTAAAAATGCATCGAAATTCTAAACCTAGAATAATCACGAAACCCCGAACTTTAGCGTCCATTTATTTCCATTGTCCGCTTGTTTTGTCTGGAATGAGAGATTAAGGAAGAGGAGGGGAGGGATGAGACTGGTGGACCCAAGGAGAGAGATAAGGAAGGAAGGGTTTAACAGGAAGTAAGGATGAAGGGAGAAGAGGGGCGAGACAAAACTGGTGGACTCAAGGAGAGAGGGAAGGAAGGAAGGGTTTAACAGGCAGTAAGGATGAAGGAAGAGGGGCGAGACAAGACTGGTGGAAGCAAGGAGAGAGAGAAGGAAGGAAGGGTTTAACAGGCAGTAAGGATGAAGGGAGAAGAGGGGCGAGACAAAACTGGTGGACTCAAGGAGAGAGAGGGAAGGAAGGAAGGGTTTAACAGGCAGTAAGGATGAAGGTAGAAGAGGGGAGAGACAAGACTGGTGGAAGCAAGGAGAGAGAAGGAAGGAAGGGTTTAACAGGCAGTAAGGATGAAGGGAGAAGAGGGGCGAGACAAAACTGGTGGACTCAAGGAGAGAGGGAAGGAAGGAAGGGTTTAACAGGCAGTAAGGATGAAGGAAGAGGGGCGAGACAAGACTGGTGGAAGCAAGGAGAGAGAGAAGGAAGGAAGGGTTTAACAGGCAGTAAGGATGAAGGTAGAAGAGGGGAGAGACAAGACTGGTGGAAGCAAGGAGAGAGAGAAGGAAGGAAGGGTTTAACAGGCAGTAAGGATGAAGGTAGAAGAGGGGCGAGACAAAACTGGTGGACTCAAGGAGAGAGAGAAGGAAGGAAGGGTTTAACAGGCAGTAAGGATGAAGGTAGAAGAGGGGAGAGACAAGACTGGTGGACTCAAGGAGAGAGAGAGAAGGAAGGAAGGGTTTAACAGGCAGTAAGGATGAAGGTAGAAGAGGGGAGAGACAAAACTGGTGGACTCAAGGAGAGAGAGAAGGAAGGAAGGGTTTAACAGGCAGTAAGGATGAAGGTAGAAGAGGGGAGAGACAAGACTGGTGGACTCAAGGAGAGAGAGAAGGAAGGAAGGGTTTAACAGGCAGTAAGGATGAAGGTAGAAGAGGGGAGAGACAAGACTGGTGGAAGCAAGGAGAGAGAGAAGGAAGGAAGGGTTTAACAGGAAGTAAAGATGAAGGGCTTTGATTGAATACATTTAGCTGGCTGCTTTATGTATTTGCTTGATTATTTGTCTCCATTTGTTTATCGGATCCCCATAGTTATCTTTGTATATTTGTTTTATTATATATATATATTATATATATTCTTGATTTCTAACCCACACATATTGACATATTTCCTGACTCACAACCCTTGATTTACAAACTCAAACACCCGCATACCATTTACTCGCAATAAATATATCCAAACCTTTCTCACAGCCACCCACTGACTCACTACCCTTAACTCACAACAACTTCCTGACTCACAGTCCTTGACTCACAACTTCCTGACCCCCAACCATTGACTCACAACATCTTTCCTGACTCACATCAACATCCTGACTCACAACAACTTCCTGACTTACTACCCTTGACTCACAACAATTTCTTGACTCACAATAATTATCTGACTCATAAGCCTTGACTCACAACAACTTCCTGACTCACAACCCTTGACTCACAAAAACTCCATGACTCAAACCCCTTGACTCACAACTTCCTGACTCAAATCCCTTGACTCACAACAACTTCCTGACTCACACCAACTTCCTGATTCACAACCCTTGACTCACAACAACTTCCTGACTCACAATCCTTGACTCACAACAACTTCCTGGCTCACAACAACTTCCTGACTCACTACCCTTGACTCACAACAACTTCCGGAATCACAAACCTTGAATCACAACAACTTTCTGATTCACAGCCCTTGAATCAGAACAACTTCCTGACTCACAACACCTTCCTGACTCACAACCCTTGACTCACAACAACTTCCTGACTGACAACCCTTGCCACAACCCTGGTTTTGACAAGCCGTCTCCTAAGAGCCACCACCAAGCTCTTGTATATCCGACTAATTATAACTGATGGGAGGCGTTACTCAGGTAAACTATTACCGTAGAGAGAGAGAGAGAGAGAGAGAGAGAGAGAGTTAATGTATGTGTGTGTGTATGTATTACTGTACTGAAGAATTAGTTAACATCCTTGACCTCTCGTAATCAGGTAATAGGGGTATAGAGGTGGTCTAACTAAAAGACATAGCTGTAGTATATATTGCCTTCAGTGTCAGGTATATGCAGTCCAGGAAGTAAATGATGCTACGGCACCAAATATATATTGATCATATTATATGGAAATTAAACCCAAAACATCGGACACAGTTTATATATTACAGACACACGACAGTTTAGGATCATCTGGAGTGCCGGAAGAGGGCTCAAGATAACCTGAAACTGTCATTCCTCTATAATAAATAACGTTTCCATATGTGGGTTAACTTTTACAGTCATGTGTACATTCTTTTACCAATATAATTAGTTAATTTATATTATGATCTGGTTATACAGTATATATGCCAACTTGTGACTTGTTTGAAAAGATTACAGTAAACAATGTCCAAGTTACAGTAAACAATGTCTGGAATACACGCGAAGTAGACCAGTTCAATCCAAGTTAGTAATATATATTTATAATAATATATAATATACACGTCTGAACGAAGTATTGGCGTTGTCGTTAATATGATGCCGTCAATAACAATTAATTTTGATTAACATTGCAACATTTAACGTTTGTGTATTCATGTGTTTACCTTGCGAATTTTTATTTCGTACGAAGAAGCTACCTAGAACTATTTCCCACATGACCTCCCGAATCTTTATATATTAATTTGATTAATTGAATTGCATCACCGTGCTGAAAGTGGTAGTTGTTTTATTATATGTATAGCTTATATACATAATTTTACTGCTGTATTCAAAATATAAAGCCAACCGGTACAGAGTTAGTTCATGATATATATACACATATGCTAGTAACATCAAAATGCAAATAGTATCAGGAATGCAAATGCCAATTACAATCCATTCATACTTTGTGCCAGTAAATATTGTGTTTGGACCCGCCCGAACCCGGCATTTCGTTATATTTGGATCTAGTTTATTTGGGGATATAATTCCTGTTCTGCATATAAACAAACACTATATTGTCAGCCATAGTTTAAATCTCTCTCTCTCTCTCTCTCTCACTTTTAGTTTTATTATGTTTCACTTAATTTATATTTAATGATTTCCTTTATGTTCTTCTGACTTACTACCCTCTTATTCCTCTCATGTTCCTCCAATCCCCCTTTCCTCCTTCACCCTAATTCCTCTCTTCTCCCTTATCCTTCTCTCCTCTTCCCTCTTCTCCCTTATCCTCCTCTTCCCCCTTATCCTCCTCTCTTCTTTTTCTTCTCTCCCTCTTCTCCTTTATGCTCCTCTCTTGCACCTCCTTCCCCCCTTCTTGTCTTCTATCCTTCACATATCTTTTCTGTTTTTCTCTTCTCTATCTGTGTTATCTTCTTCTCTTATACCCTGCCCATCTCTTATCTTTTTTCCCATACAATCCCCCATTTTTTCCCCTAATCTAACATGTTACTCTCCAATCATCTGCTCTCCTCTCCCTATTCTTCCACACTTCATCTTCCCCTAACCCCTTTTCCTCTCATCTCCCCCCCCCCCCTACCCATGCTATCATATTTTCCTTTCATCTTCTGTTCTCCTCCCGCTCTCTCCTTGATTCAGCTCACTCTCTGCATCTCCCTTTATGCCCTCTATCCCCTTTCCCTCTCCTCTACCTTTCCCCTCGCTACTGTAGCTATTATCCTCTCCTCCCATACACCCTTCTTCTCTCCCTCCCTTTTCCTCCCTTCACTCATCATTTTCCTTCTACTCTCCCATACCCATTTTCCCTCTCTTCTCCCCCATCCCCACCTTAACATAGCTATTCTACTTTCCTCCCATCTCTCCTTCGCTTCTCCTTCCTCCTATCTTATACCATCCCCTCTGCTTCTCTCCCTCTCTCCTCCCTCCCTGCTCTCTCCTCCATTCACTCTTCCTCGTTCAGACCCCAATCAAGTTATACACACACTCGGCTAAATACCTTATCCATATATTTCATAGGTTCCATTTCCCTCCCCTACCTCAGCTTCACCATCATTTAACCCGTTCTGTACCGGTGACATCTTTGTCCTTATATTCTGGCAACTAATCGACGATGTTATTCAGCTCAGGAAGGACGTCCACACATTAACACGTTACAGACTATCTCAATTATTCGTTTTAGCTATCAATTATCCTTCTTAAGCTTCATAAAAACGTCTAAATGTAGCTAGAAATAATTACAATCGACGTCGCTGGTACAAAAAGTGTTAAAGGGGCAAGACAGGTCGCTATCGTATTCATAGACGACAAATATTATTATACACTCGTTAGGGAGGAAGGGAAGGGAATATAATTGGGTTTAAATGGAAGAGGGGTAGCGGTTAGTTAATTTATTAGTATAGGTAGGCCAGAGAGAGAGAGAGAGAGAGAGAGAGAGAGACTCTAGTCAATTAATTATTTGGTAGACCAGACATTGTAGCCCCTAATCTCTGTAACTCAAAAATGACTAGAACAAATGGGCTGTAACTGTCCACACCTATTCCCTGTCTGACTCTTCTCAAATGGTAATAATACATTAGCTTGATTACTCTTGTCGGTTTAAGTCATGAAGGTTAGTCGTCTGGAAATTTGGCCTCTTTATATTAAACAGGATATAGGACTAGGGAAAGATAATGTGGGATAATGATTAAGCCTTTCAGTTTGATGGCGTTGTATTTGTATTTGTATTTTTGGTTACCACTAGAGGTTTATATTCGGATTAAAAATTATATCTAGGAATGAACGAGGTACAATGCAAACTATCTCAAATATACCTATGAACTCTCACAGATTCTTCGTAAACTGACTTAACAAAATCTAGAGATGAATCAAATAAATTAAAATGCGTAATTTATCTTCAGCTTAGACAGGACCTCTGAACATTATAAGGTAAAACCTGTCTTTAGTTACTTCGTATTCTGCAGGTCGATCTAAGCTGAATATACTAATCTAAATCGTCTAAGGCTATCCTAAATATAATCCATCATCATCTTACTGAAAAGCTGACACGGGAAAGAAGAGGGAACACTATGAGCAATAAGCTTAGAGACAAAGTCGCAAGGTTGGGTAGCCATTTTTTGTATTTCCAATATTATTTATCAACCTTTTGTTTCGAAGTTTCATTTTATGTTGTAATTTGTGTACGATTTGTCATCGGTATTCTCACCTGAGCCTTGTAACTGACAAGGTACGGTGTTTAATTTGAGTTATCACAGTATGTTTTCTGTTGTTTTGGTACAATTATAAATTCAGGTTTTCTGAACAATAATTGTTTATATTATTATGGTATTTATTGTCATGACATTTTTGGTACAGGTTTTATTTTCTTGATTTGTGTTTGCAGTATTTGATAGATGTATTTTTATCCTTTATTTTTCTTGTTTGTAATATTATTACCTTATCAAGTAAATTGTCAGTACATACATGCTATGGCAAAATTAGAAAGATAAAACAAAAAACACAGGAGCGAGAGGATAATGATAATTGATATTTCTTCATCCTGTTCCAATGTGACAGGGACAGATGCTGAACGACAGAGAGAGTTACACAGTTACACAGATACTCAGACCACACAGACCTTGCGGTCCCAACTAGGTGGTCCGGCCTTAATACTAATAGACAGGGACAGTTTGTAGTGGAAGAATAGGACAGTAAAGTAGAAGGCTCTCTCCCCATCCTCCGCTCGCTCCCTCCGGCTAAAAAGCCGTACCGGAAAATAGGATGAAGTGTAACTTTATGGGTCAGGAAATGCCCACAAGGACAGTTTGTATACTGTATAGTATAGGAAGAAATTAGTTTGAAAATGAAATTACACATGCCTACTGATTAATTCATATTCATCCAATCATCATTAGATGATCGTCCAGTCTGTTCTTAAACGTATCAATAGAATTACTGTCGACCACCTCCCTTGGTAAACTATTCCACTCTTTAACCACATTGTATGTGAAGAAATTTTGTGTCGCATCTAAGGATGCCTTTTTTCTAATTAATTTCATTCCATTACTTCGGCTTGCACTATTATTATTAATCGTGAACAGTGCACTGATGTTTACTCTGTCAAAGCCCTTAAATATCTTAACCCTTTGAGTACCAGCGACGTGTGGTATATTTTTGTCTAGCTGTATTTAGACGATATTATGCAGCTTAGGAAGGATCTGTGGTAGTTTAAAGGGTTGGTTGAGATAGTTTGAAATCTTATTATTGCTAGATATCCTTCCTAAGCTGAATAAAATGGTCTAATTGTTGCCAGAAGATGATGAAAAGGACGTCCCTGGTACTGAACGGGTTAAAGCACTCGAAAAGTTGGCCTCGCAAACTCCTTTTCTTTAGCGAGAACAATTTATTAGTTTTTAATTGTTCATAATATGGCTGATAGACTTTGTCAATACTCAGATGCGTGAATTGTGAACTCAATATTTTCATGGGCATCATAAACTGCCTTGTTTAATATTTCACTCATATACTCAACTCCTTTGTCTGAAAGATGAACACCATCCCTTTTGTACAGATCTGGTTTTCCCTCGAAATTCTTCCAGTTTCGTACAAAATGCACCTTTTCGCTTGCACACATAGTCTGGATTGCATAATTTATTTCAGTGGCTCGGTTTAGACTATACGATCCTGTCTTAAGTCTTGGTACCATGCCATTTAATTTACGTTTCTTTGCCTTCTTTTTCATTTCCTTGATTAGAGAGAGAGAGAGAGAGAGAGAGAGAGAGAGAGAGAGAGAGAGAGAGAGAGAGAGAGAGAGAGAGTAATAATAATTGATATATGCTCATCTCCTTCCAGTACCGCTGTGACAAAGATAGATGAGGTAGGTTAATGGAAGAGGAGAGACAACTCTTGTCAGATCAGCATCATATATATATATATATATATATATATATATATATATATATATATATATATGTGTGTGTGTGTGTGTGCAGCCACCATTTTACAATAGATAACATTTCACAATATAGAAATAAATTATGTTTTACTATTTGACATCTTTATGTTACAATAGTTTAAGATCTTTAGCATGGTGACGCTTTATATATATTAGGCTGCTTAGTTTGAGACGACAAGAATAAAGGTGAAACGACGCCCTCCTATCACTGTTATCCCGAATAAAGGTTAACCGACGCTCTCCTATCACGGTTATTTAAAATATAAGTGAACTGACGCTCTCCTATGACAAGTGATTAAAATAAGTGAACTGACGCTCTCCTATCACAAGTGATTAAAATAAGTGAACTGACTCTCTCTAATCACGGTTAATTAAAATATAAGTGAACTGACGCTCTGCTATGACAAGTGATTAAAATAAGTGAACTGACTCTCTCTAATCACGGTTGATTAAAATATAAGTGAACTGACGCTCTCCTATGACAAGTGATTAAAATAAGTGAACTGACGCTCTCTAATCACGGTTAATTAAAATAAAAGTTAACTGACGCTCTCCTATCACTGTTAATTAAAATAAAGGTGAACTGACGCTCTATTATCACTGTTAAGATATATAAAAGTGAACTGACTCTCTCCTATGACTGTTAATTACAATAAAGGTGAACTGACACTCTATTATCACTGTTAAGATATATAAAAGTGAACTGACTCTCTCCTATCACTGTTAATTACACTAAAGGTGAACTGACGCTCTATTATCACTGTTAAGATATATAAAAGTGAACTGACTCTCTCCTATCACTGTTAATTAAAATAAAGGTGAACTGACGCTCTATTATCACTGTTAAGATATATAAAAGTGAACTGACTCTCTCCTATCACTGTTAATTAAAATATAAGTGAACTGCTGTCCTCCTATCACTGATAATTAAAATAAAGGTGAACTGACGCTCTATTATCACTGTTAATTAAATTATTAGTTAACTGACACCCTCCCATTGAAAGAAGCAGGACATACTGCATGTACCCAGTTAACATGTTAATGTTAATTAAATGTCATTAAACTTTTAAAATGGACCTTGACAACAGGGAAACTAGTCGAGGTGTTTTTCCATAAGGGTAGTGACCTGCTTTTCTTCTCCCAATTTCTCTTTTTCTATGGCTTGTATCCTTGCAGCCCCATTCAGCCTACTGTTTTAAAACGTTTATCCCAATCTAGGTGTCGAATTATTCCTGGCGAGCGATAGCGAGACAGCATTGTATAGAAAATCAGGCTTCGCCGGAGATATTTTTCTATCGAAAAACGTACAAATTTAGCCTCCTGTCAAACACATTTTATAAAATGTGCTTGCTCTCTACCACTCACCTAGAAAAACTCAACACCTGGATGGGGTAAACGTCATAACACAGTAGGCTGAATGGATACAACCCAAAGAGAGATACAAACGAGGTAAGACCCCCTTAAGTAAGTCGGTAGTTGCTAAATATTTCTGACGGCTGGATTAACTTTGAACACTTCCAGCTATTTAAACTTTAAGTAATCACAACTCTGAAGTACAATTGAGACAGTACTTGAGAGAGAGAGAGAGAGAGAGAGAGAGAGAGAGAGAGAGAGAGAGAGAGAGAGAGAGAGAGAGAGAGAGAGAGAGAGAGAGAGATGATATTAAATACGAGAATTGGAAAGGGAGACTGACATCTCCATCAGACCATTTATAACTGGAGTGAAGATACCGTAGAGTAACACTGATGGGTCGGGTGTGGTGTGGTGACAGGGAGGAACAGTTTTATACCAAGTAATAATGACAAAGGGAATAACCTTAAACACAGAGTCACACCAGTTATTTACCGCCAACTATATTCTGGCAACGTTTCTGGACTATATATCACTGGTATAAGGGGCTAGGATCAAGGTTGACTATTTTGGATTAACAACTTTTTAACCCCTTCTGTACCGGTGACGTCATTGAAACTGTCTTTTAGTTATATTTGGACAATTTCGGGCAGTTTTGAGATTTTTAGTAGTTCGGTCCATTAGTTTGGCGATTTTAACACCTTTCGCCCCATTTCGACTGAGTCTGTTGTCTACCTTCTGCCGACACCAGGGGGACGTCTTCCTCACACGCACTAACTAGAATATGCACTTCTAGCTCGCCTACACCACTTCTTGGTCACTTCACACACAGCCGCTTGTAGATACTTTTTAAGGGGATCTAGGCTCACCCCTACGGAACTATATTCCGAGTTAATTGCCAGCTATTAAGCACGTTCGCCCCGAGAGGAGAGGTACCCGAAAGTGGAATCAACTTTGCCTACCAAATTCTTGGCTTGGGCAGGTAATATTCCGTTTTTATTTCAGGCGTCTGGGTGGTGCGTTTCGGAAAATAAGAGGCATTTGAATTCTAGTTTGTTATTATTGTTGCAGTTATTAAGGTTCTTAAAATTACAATACATATATGGTTACATAGGTAATTACATTCTTTATTTATTAATTATTATGTTCTCTCCACCAACCAACTTTACTCCTAAACTCGATTAATGAAATTAACAAACACATGTGGCAGTCTGGGGATTCGAACCCAGGACCCTAACACCGAAAATCAACACACTTATGCATTGCGCCACGAAGACAGTTAAAGAATGCTGTACAAGCCTACCGTTTATTATGCAGTTTCGAATCCTGCATACCAATCTTAGCATGTACAATCATTCCAACTGCACTATAGGAGGCTATGAATATTAGAATGGAAAGAGTAATTAATGGGGCGCTTAACCCTAGGGAAGGCCTCTCTATAAACTACTCCTGAACCAGAATTAATTATTATGTTCTCTAGACCAACCAACTTTACTCCTAAACTCGATTAATGAAATTAACAAACACATGTTGCAGTCCGGGGATTCGAGCACAGGACGCTCACACCGAAAATCAACACACTTATGCATTGCATAATAGAGGTATGGCTGAAGAAGTTCTGATGTATGGATGATAATTGGTTTACAGTTTTGGATGTTCATAGGTATTTGGCATGTTATATGGAATGTCTTTATTGTAAGGGGGAATAATGAGATTGTAGTTGTTGATTTCTGTAGTAGTTGTAACAGTAGTTATTGTCTTCTGGATGAATACTTAGGAATTAAAAGAGGTTGATGCCGTAATCGCATAAACATGGCCTCGTTGTAGTCCAGGTCTAGTTCGGGTAGGGAATTCTCACCTCTGGCAGGGAGCGGCCATTTTTTATCCTGCGGTTGGAGGTGATTAAAGTGAAGGAGCGGCTCGTTATGGTCAACACAGGTAGTGGGGCTCTGTTTACCTTTCTGCTGGTGTTGGGGGACCCTATTAATTATTTATGCTGGTGTTGGGGGAACTTGTTTATTTGTTTCTCCCTGTATTATATGGAGGCAATTCGGCATGATGATGCTGGTGGCTCTGTTACATACGGGAACAGGTTCTGGGGACTTCTTGGCTCATCTTCTTCCAACCCCGTCATCTCACCATCGTCGTCCATAAAAAAATCACGTCCTCGAGCTTGGAGTAAGTAGGTCCTGTGTCCTTTAGTGCAGACGTATGGTATGAGGCCTTTCAGGAAACGGCACCACACTATTGCTGCGATGTTGTTGGGGTCATCATGCTCATAGAAGACTGTGAGATGGAGAGGAGTGGTGGACTTGTTGGCAAGGTGTATCAACTGAGACGGGGTATGAATCTCAGCGTCCTGTTGGTCCTTAGATAGGGAGAGTCTATTTATTTGCATGGTCATTGTTGGTTGGGCAGGTTCAGGACTAGTGGTTGTTGCTTGGGTAGGTTCAGGACTAAGACTAGCTGTGGAGGGTGATTTGTAGCTGTCAGTGCCCTACGTTTTTTTTTTTTTTTTTTTTTTTCTATGTGATTGAGGGAGGCAAAAGGCATAACTGCCTATAGCGAGTGCCTCCCCCATAGTTGAAAGAGTGACAGGGCCAAAATCAAGGGACTTTCGAGCCAAAATGCCTGGACACACGGAGTTTGAAGCAATTTAAGTCATAGGAAGAGGGAAAGACTGATTCTGGGAGAGAGTTCCAGAGCTCAGATGTTGAGTAGAAGAAAGTTTGAGAGTAACGTTTCACTCTTGGGTTGGAGAGTTGCACAGAGTAGGGGTGGGATTGAGTTGCAAGACGGGTACCACGTGCCCTACGTAAAGGAGGTGGTATGCACTGGGATAGCTCTGAGGAACACTGATTATTATAGTAGCGATAGAATAGCGAGAGAGATGCAACATTGCGGCGGAGAGAGAGAGATTGCAGAGAGTTGGTGAGTGGACGGGAGTTAATGATACGAAAGGCCTTCCTTTCAACTTTGTCTAGGAGAGCGGTGTGAGAGGAACCTCCCCACACATGTGAACAATACTCAATACAAGGGTACAGAGAGAAGGAGCTTGGAGGATGTAGGGTCACTAGGTACAGTTGGTGTTGGTTGACCAGGTGAAGGTGTGACAGGATGAGGGTTTGTTGACTGAAGGTGTGAAGGCGTGGTCGGCGGGCTGGCTGTAGTGGTGTAGTGGTGTTGAGGTGACAGTTGAGGCTGGGGTGACAGGTGCCTGGTGGGTGTGACTTGGTCCGGCAGGTGGGGTGTGGGTGGTATAGTCAAACTCAACTGAAATGAGCTCCAAGGAGGTCAAGGTCGCCCTATGTGGTGTTGCCACATGTCGACCAAAACAAACCTTTTAGAAAACGGGAAACCAAGGAAAACCACATTTAGAAGGGAGACTTGAAATAAATGTAAAAGACGTTTTTATGTCTGGAAGGGTTATTGGTATTCTTGTATAAAAGTTACAGAAACGAAATAATAGGTAGGCTATATTTGTATATATCTATTTACATTGTACAGCATCTCCCTTGCCTGGCTATGAAGATGAGAGTAACTTTTCCGAGTTTTTCCTTCCATGGTGGTCGCGCTATGAATGAGGGTTAGTGACCGTCTGACCTGGATGATGTTATTGTCGTAGTTTGAGGCCATTTAAAGCGTTGCCATTACTCGTATCCAGCTCTCTCTCTCTCTCTCTCTCTTTTGATGGGATTACATTGTGCTATATTGCATTTTGGAGATTGTGTATGTATGTGTGTGTATCTGTAGGGGTGTGTGTGAGTGCGTGCGTAGCCAACAGAACCGCATTGACATTACTTGGCAACGTCGCATATCCTACCATTCCTTAAATCTATTTATAGCTGTCCCCAGAAAAAAGGCAGCATGTTCTAAATAGCGTGCCATATGTTGTATAAATTCCTTCTATATATCCTTAAAATGATATGTTTCTTAACACCACATAACCTTTAAAAATTGTAATATAATATATATAGTCATAAAAGCTAAAATTAATTTGTTAATAGCCTGAAAAACTAACATTTGTTGTTAAAGCTTTGAATATTTGACAACACCGCACAGGGCGAGGGACTCCACCTTGTAGCTCATTTCATAGGAGGATGACTATAGTAGAGGTCTTCTTCCGTTTTTTGGGTTGAAAGGTTTCTGGAGCCCACCAATTGGTTTGCACCACACGTCGGCCAGATCGTCTGCATGAAGGCTGTAAAATAGGTGAAGTTAAAGAGGGTGAAGGTTTTAACTTTAGTTGTTCAGAGTTTGAAGTTGGGGGTTTGGGGAGGGTGTCTGATTTGGATGGTGAGAGAAGTTTAGTTGTACTGTTTAAAGGTGGAGAGGGTGAATTTATGGTGGAGGTGGATGTTTGGTGAGTGATTATAGGTTGATTTATGGGCGCTGGCAAAAGATTGGTAGAGGTGGACGGTTGGTGAGTGATTTTAGGTTTAGTTCTGGTTGTTGGCAAAATATTGGTAGAGGTGGAGTCATGTGTTTGTATGATTTGTTTTGGTAGTCGTGAGGTAAATCGTTTTTTAGGTAGACTCAGTGGTGAATCAGTAGAGGGAATATGTGACATTGCAGGGGAGGTTGGCTGAGTAGTTAGTGAAAGGGAAGACATGGGAATGTCAACTTCGGATGAGTCGGTAGTGGGGGCGCAAAGAAGATTGGGGTGAGTCTGAGTGGCAAGAGTGGGTGGGGGTGAGATGGTGCGAAGGGGGGTATTGTAGTATTAGGGTGATTGAAATGGTGTGATGTAGAGGGAGGAGGAGAAGGAGAAATGGGGGGTAAGTTATCAATAGTTGGAATGGGTATCTTTGGTAGAATGGGAAGAGAGGTCATGGGGGGAATTTGGGGAGGGGGCAATGACTCTGTGGGATATAGATTTTGATTAGTCATTGCAGGGCATGTAGTATTATTGTCTGGGTCAGCTAGCATGGTTACATTCTCATCAATCGGTTGGAACCGGCGTACATATCGATTACGATATGTGCGTGATTCTTCGTGGTAATTGAAGGTGACTTGGTAACAATTTGGCCCTGTTAGGATTTCAAAGGGGCTTTTATATATTGGCCTGAGTTTAGAGGGTACAGGAAGGTGAGCTACCATAACTAGATCGCCGATTTGTTTTTTTCGTCAGGCTGAAGATTTTGTAGGTACTGTAGTTGTCGTAGTCGGTTCTTCAAGTGAACTAGGTCGTATGGGGCAGACAGGTGGCGTAGGGGAAGGAGAAGGGGGGTTACCCCAAAGACTCATTCATGGGGGGAAATTCTGTCTTGTCGAGGGCAAGTATTGATTCCCCATTGCACTACTTTGACTTGACTGGGCCAGTCGGTGGTGTTCATTTTTTGTAAACGAGTCCTTATCTGATTAGCAATGGTACAGTGGCTCCTTTCGCAGATAGAGTTTCCTTGGGGCCAATAAGGAAAGGAATGACTGATCTTGAACCCGCACATTTGTGAGATTTGAGTCCAGATGTGTCCTGTGAACTCAGGGGCGTTATCAAAGTGAATGGCTTCAGGTAGACCGAAAAATGGCAATACGTGTTGTATCATGGCTTCTGTTACTGAAAAAGTAGTGTGGTCTTTTGCTGGACAGGCTATTACATATTTGGAGTAGGTATCTACAATGGTGATGATGTATTTAAACCCTTTGACACCTTCCATGGGTCCCATGACGCCAACGGCCAGTAATTGCCATGGTTTTGATGCTACTAGTTTGCCTGAAGGTCCTGGGGTGAGTGTTCAATCTTTACCCAGGGCACATGCTCGACATGCTTCAGTGACTTTCTTGGCGGCGATATAGGTTGAAGGTGTCCAGTAAGCTTGCTGAAAAGTTGAGGCTAAACTTCTTTGAGCTAGATGAAAATGCCTTTTTGTGAATGTAGGGATTGCATGGTTGGTAGGGTGGCGCTGGGGCTGATGACAATTTTACCGTCCGGGGTGTATAGATGATCTCGCCTTCTTAGGAGTTGTGAGAAAAGGTGTCTGGGCATCCAATCAGGCTTTTTCTGTTGTTGAAATTGTTGCAGGAGGTGTTTTTGATCTTGATCCGTAGAATCTTGATGGTGAATGGCTAGAATGGGGGTAGGTTCATTTTCGGTGGTTGTGTTAGTGACTTGAATTTAAAGGGAGCCTGGAGAGAGCATCAGCATTTGTGTTTATTTTTCCAGGTCTGTAGGCTATCTCAAAGTTGAACTCTTCAAGGGACTCGCGCCATCTGACTGTTCAGGCGTTTTTTGTGTCTGATTTTCGGAGCCATTGGAGGGCGTGGTGATCTGTGATTATAGTGACTTTGACTCCGGCTAGATATGCTTTAAAATATTCTATTCTATCTATCTATTGCCTGATGCCGTGATCCCCAAAGGGGTGGCCACGAACGAACCACCCCCATGCACCTCTGTCCCCAGTCAGTCGACATCCCTCCTCCCAACCAGCACCACCTTCATTCATAATTATACTGTACTTCCTCACTCCATCCTTCCACCTCTCCCTCGGTGCACCTCTCCCTCTGTCCTTCCACCTCGCTCTCGTACACCCTCTTAGTCAATCTCTCGCTGTCCATTCGTTCCATATGGCCGAACTATCTCAAGTTGTTCCTTTTCACACTTTCCAGCATATCTACCTCCACACCACACCTCCTTCTTACTTCCTCATTCGTCTGTCTATCCCTCCATGTAACTCCGCACGCACTTCTCAAGTAACTAATTTCCACCGCTCTCACTCTTGGTCTGAGTCTCTTCCCGAACGTCCATGCTTCGCTTCCGTAAATTAGTGTAGGGATTACCACACTGTCATGCAAGGACTTCTTCACTTCCATACTGACCACTCTATTTCTTGTTACTGCTTTCAACGTTCCTACAACCCTCTTCCCCTGTTGCACCGTCTCCCGCACTTCTTTAACACCTTACGAGCGGCCTATGCGGTTTATTTATGTGTACCGCACAGCGGGGTGTTTTTAGCCAAAATAGGGCTGTTTACGTGATCATTTTCATGCCTAAATAAGACCCAGAACGTAAAACAAGTACCTATCCCTGAAAGGGCATAAACAGAGCTTTCGAATGACACCATAACGATCCTTGTATGATGGATAGTTTTCTTGCAATAACCGTGCAACGCGAGTGCAAAAAGCAGGCAATTCGGTACTTTCAGTACATAATTGAGTATGTAGCGAGTGAGAGAGGGAGGAGGGAGCTGAGATTTGTGTCAGTAGGTTCGCCGCGGTGGTCTGGAGCAGTCATACGCTCGCTAGTCTCCTGCCACCACTTGTCTCTCTCTCTCAGCCACATTACGTGCTGAAATTGCCACTCGACCTATGTCGAGCGCCGCCACATAGTCCAGCTTTATTTAACTCGACTTATGTTGCTCGCCGCTAAATAAGGGTTAAAATATTGAAGGGCCCAAATTATTCCTAAAAATTCTCTCTTGGTGACTGGATAGTTAGTTTCTGCTGGATTGAGTGTTCTGCTGGCACATGCAATAATATGTTCGCGTCCATCTCTGGTTTGGCCGAGAACTGCTCCAATACCAAATTGTGACACATCTGTATGAAGACGGAAGGGCTTGTTGTAGTCCGGAAATGAGACGACTGGGGAAGCTATGAGGAGATCTTTAACCCGCTGAGTACCAGCTAAATATTTATAAATGTACCACCCAGGACCGGCTGATTCTGATTTTATTTTTATTCCAGAAACTATAGCGAATGGGTTAGGAATGAAGGAAAACCACGAAAAACCGACCAAAAAGCTCAAAAAAAGGTCCTACAGAGCCCCCGAATACGGATTTTACAAGAGTAAAAAATGAAGGCAATTTCCCCAAAAAACATGTTTTTTGCGCACTCACGCGCACGCGGTTGGACTTTGAGAGTTTTCAACCATCGGCATGGGTGCGTGGGATACTTAAACAGTTCCCATACAAACCTGAGCCCTCTAGGTGCCATAGGACCGGAGTAATTAGAACCGGAGTGACACTGACGCAGACGTCTGCGTCGCTGGGGTTTAGCATTACATACATTACCGACGCACTGTTTGCGTCGCTGGGGCTCAGTGGGTTAAGGGCGTTGAAAGCTTGAATACGTTGAGTTGTCCACAGGAATGGTTCTTCTTTTATAGTTAAATCATGAGGGTTTGGCAATAGTGGCAAAGTTTTTTATGAAGCGACGATAGTAAGAGGCTAATCCTAAAAATGCTCCGACTCCTTTGACATTGGTGGGGGGGGGGGGGGGGGGGGGGGGTATGGCACTTATTGCTTTGTGTTTTTCAGGATCTTGGGAGATTACTTCCTCGGAGACTATGTGACCGAGGAATTGCACTTCTTTCTGTGCTAAAGTACACTTGGAGGGCTTGAGTTTTAACTTGGCTTCTTGGATCCATTGGAAGACTTGGCGAAGGCGTTGGATGTGTTCAGCTCAAGTTTTACCAAAAACAATGATGTCAACTAGGTTTGCTAAGCAGGTTTCCCAGGTTAATCCTTGCAACACAGATTCCATGAGTCTACAGAAAGTGGCAGGGCCGTTTCAGAGGCCAAAAGGCAGTTCAGTAAAATCATATAGTCTCCCTTGACTGGTGGCGAAAACCGTTTTCTGTTTGAGTTCCGGAAGTACGGGCACTTGCCAATATCCGGCTTGAAGATCTAGAGTGGTGAACCATTTTGCGCCAAGTAAAGAGTCTAATGAATCGTCAATGCGAGGTAGTTAGGTCGCATCTTTGATAGTTTCGTAATTTTTTTGTCTGTAATCTATACAGAATCTAGTAGAGCCGTCTTTTCTTCTGACTAATACTACGAGTGAGGACCAAGTACTGGTGGATGATTTAATTACTCCCGTTTCTACCATTTCTTTGACTTGCGTTTCTTCCTCTTGTCTCTGGATAGGATTTTTTCTGCGAAGAGGCTGTCTAATGGGCTGTCCTACGGTATGAATTTGGTGGTGAAGCACGTTGGTTTTCCTATATCTCGGTGGGATGTGGCGAAGATGTCTTGAAAGGAAGTCATCAAGTCTCGTAGGTCAAGTTGTTGTTGAGGAGCTAAATGTGATTGAATGTCAGGAAATTTAGGTAAGGGGGAGGTTTATTGATCATTAGGTAAGGATAGTTCCTGGTCATAAATTTCTAGCTGTCCAATAGTTATTCCTTTTAGTAATGTAAGGGGTTGATCAGAGATATTTGCAATTTTGATGCAATTAAGTTTATGAGGGATAATGGCTGGAGCGGTTAGGCAATTTCTATCGAAAGAGCTTTGGAGGTTCGGGGTGATGATAACGTCACCAGGCAACGTAGGTAGGATAGGTATCCACTGTTCGTGGTGAGGGGGTAGCGTAACAGATTTTGAGGTGACAGCTTGAGTAGTTTTGATGGTGCGGATGGCTTGTTTGGGGTTACTCTCATGATTGATTTCTGAAGTTACGTCTTTTTCTAGATTAGTCTTGGGGTTGATGGCTGATTTGGCGTTAGACTTGTGTTGTTGTTTTTTTGGTTGGAGAGACAAATTTTATGACTCATGTTTACAGTCAATGGTGGCATGAAGGGAAGTAAGTAGGTTAAAACCTAAGTATCCATCTTACTTGGTTTCTTGGGAGGGAAATATCTTAAAAGAATTATGTTCCCTGTGATCATGAATGGGGGTGCTAACATAAAGCGAAGCAGTTTCACCACAGTTTGGAATGCTGTCATCATTTGCTTCTATTAAAATTATGGTGGAGGGGTCCAACAGAGGCTTGGTTTTGTTGGAAGAAAGGAGAGAAGAGACAGAAACGGGAGACTCCTGTGTCAATGAGAAGTCTAGCTTTTATTCCATTTATGGTGAGGTGATTGTAAATGGGAGGTTTGTCTGTGCTTGTCCCATCACGAGCCCCACAACTTTGCTTACCTACTCGTCATAACCCAACACGTTGGCTGTAGGATCACAACCTATTGAAATCATCATCTATTTAGAACAGTAGTGAGTTGATAATCATGATTTCCAAAAAGCATGGCCGTGGAAACCACACTTCTTCTTCTAGGTTCGCCCGACGAGCAGGTAAACAAAGTTGTGGATTGTGGACTCTCAACGTTTCATAGAGGACGACAAATAAAATGTATGCAATTACAAAACTAAGACGTGTTCGCGCAACTGTGAGGTCCCCTGAGTCTGAGTAAGGTAAGAGCAAAAGCACTCTCATAATTGAGAGGTTGTAGTACTGTATGATAGGCTTATCTCTGTCGCTTACTCTCATATACAACAGTATAGGAGAGAGAGAGTGAGAGCATCATGAAATCCCCTCCCCTCCCCTCTTTACCTTTTGTTTACTCCGCCTTTTTCTTTCTAATTGCTTCCGGTCCAATCCTTACCTCTCTGAAAACTTACATTCTCGGCATTTCCCCCTTCTCGACCTCAGATATATCCCTCCTATATTTTCTGTTTTTTTCTTCAACATTTTTACCTTGCCCACCACCACCACCGCATTTGTAAGTCTGCATGTCTGTGTGTCTGTCTGTCTAAGTGTGTTCGTCTGTGTTCACTAAATATATAGCAAACTAATGAAGGTATTTACATATCTAGTTCAGTATAATACATTGGTTTGCGGGTAGATCATACATAAATAGATGTGCGTGTGTGTATGTCTTCGCTAAATATCTTGAGAATTAATTAATATATTTAACCGTCACTAAGTCAGCATTGGTACTTTGTACCGTGTACATTTCATTAACCCTGGCAGTATATAATGACGTGTTTCTTTGATGTTATTATGGCTAGCGTTAGTTGTTTATATTGAGTTTAAGCAGGAATTGTGGGAATCAAAAGATTAATGAGGTAGACATTGCCCCTTCTGTTCTTAAAAGGCGTAGTATACCCGTCAAAAGTTAGCCAGAATATAATGATAAATGCGTCATAGTACTGACAGTATAAATACTTGATTAATAATCGTAAACCCCTACTGTATCTACTTCCCCCCCCCCCCCCGCCTCCCACTCCGCAAAATCATACGAAGTTTAGCTGCACACCAAATCCCACACACCGCCGTAGGGTATGAATCATTTGTGTATCCGCTTTCCTATATATTGTGTTCCTGATATTTTACGACTGTTATATTTGATTGATATCCAGTATTCGATAAATGGATATAAAATCGCAATCATCTACTTAACCTTTAACTGTCTTGATGGTGTAATGGTTAGTGTTTGAAGGTGAATTCCATGGATGAAACCTATTCAAACTACAATATCCATTGGGATCTGTTTTTTGTTTTTTTAGGTGTATGATGCTGAAGAACTTTCATCAATGTCTCCTAACAATATAGAAATATAGCTTATCTAAGTTATTTTATGTGGCGCGAACTGGCGTGTTTACCATGATGTAACCGTAGCCAATGGCGGGAACTCTTGACATGGGAAAAGGGTGAATCTGTGATTTGTTTTATGTGAGAATCTCTTATAAATTGTATGCATGTTTACAGCTCAACATTTGGCTTCACCACTGTCCGGTCAAGGGACCGCGATATATAAATTGAACAGAAAACGATACTTCATTAAGAAATAGGCATTACAGCCGACCTCCCTAGATTCTGGACCAGGATAAAACACTCATAATCATTGCTTGTATGTTTATTGTTGGCGAGATGTGATTATTTCTTCATGTGCACCACATCTTCAGGACGTTGTTCGATCTTTTGCAGAGCTTGAGTATTGAATTGAAAGATAGTAATTGCGAAAAACAGACTGGACAGTCCAGGACTGCGTGTCTTGTTTACAAACTAGGCTCTCCATACAATGGCGTAACTTCAGATCAGTTGAACTGGTCCAGCTGATCGCCGAGTTGCCAAGGACATTATACACTAGTATTTTTGTCTGGAGTTCAATGGAAGTATATCGATATTGCCCATATACATATTACAGTATATTCATGCCAAGTTATGACCCTGCATTAACCTTCGTTTTTTCGTTCATTCCTGTAGTTCAATTTTAAGATCTATATGTGGTAACCCAGGTTCAATTCCCTGGAGAATCACATGGTTTCATTAAATTCATTGGGAGGTGTTTGGTGTTGCCAGTGAAATTATTATATTAGATTACATCCTCATTTTGTTGGCTCTATTATCTGTCATTCTGCTTACTTATTTATATCGTGTGAGTATGTTAGTTTTTGTTTTCTGTCCCTTCCTGTCTGTCTTCCCTTTTATCTATCAGTTTATCTAACTTTGAATATCGCAGTTTTTCCACTTCCCACCACAATAACTCATTCCATTAACTACAAATCATTAGGTTTGACCTCAATCAATTTGTATCACTGCCAGTCTTATGTAGCCAATTGTAATATGTATACAATATACTGTATGGTTGTCCTTTGTTGTATGCAATATGTATATTTTCATTAACCCTCTCCGACATATGACGCGATTTTGAGCCTATTAGGGATACTTTAAAGCTTTTGTTACCATCAGGGGTATTTAGAAACCTTTAGTTTAGTTACTTCAACCTCTGCAGTTGTCTTTGAGTTAGCTGTGGGCAGAAAACTAATTTTGGAGAGGTAATTATAAGAGTGAGAGAACTCTATTTCTTATTACTAATCTGGCAACCTCTGCGTCCTATGAGTCTGAAAGGGAGAGAGGGGGGTAGAGGTAGTGTAATGGTAGTCACCAGATAGCTCGGATAGTCATTATCAAAAAGTGTCCATCAAACAACTGAGGATGTGACCCAGCTCTTGTATTAATAAGAGAGGTAGACAGAGTGAGGTTGGAACCAGAAGGGGTGACTTACCTGAATTTGAATTTATTTTCAAATATAATTTGACGGGATGTATAGGGTCTTTTAGGAGTAGCTATACTTTAGTGGCGCCTGACTTCTGAAAGCAGCTGTGCCAAGTCTATTAGAAAGACCTGGTATTGTGAGTTTCACTCCGATACCCTTCTAATTTGCACATGTCTAGCTTTGCCGTACCTCTAAGCATATTTATCTCAATAAACTTTTGTGTAGAATGAGCTAATAGAGTGTTATCAGTTTCGCATAGGAAGCTAGTAGTGGCAACGTCGTGGATTGCAAGGTGGACAAGGGTAGGGGAGTATGGAATGTTGCTCATCTCTCGGGGGGGGGGGGGGGGGGGAGGTGATCTTGCTAGCACCACGAGTTTAATTTAATTACGTGACCATTGCAAGTTTAGTTGTGTTACAATATCAAGATATACTGTATTTTATCTGCCATGCTGTTTTAGCCAATATGTTAACACAGGAATACGTTAGTATAACTTATGCTTGTGAAGTTTCTTAGTGTTATTATATCGTATGGTGATATATTGCAACCTCTTAGTTTGAGGCTGGCTCCTGCCAGCCACGCCAGGCTTCGCCATTCTCCGCTTGGCGGTCAGACTAGATAGGTGGTGTCCTCTCTCTCTTGTTACCCATCAGTCTGCCCCTTTTGTTTGTCTTTGCTTGCACAGATATTAACGTAACGTAATTAACAGAGAATCCTAGACATTCATTTCTTCTTTTCCTCTGATCAGCATTTTATTATATTTAATTTGTTTTTATATATTCTGTACCTCCGGTGGCTTACTTCGGGATCCGTGATAGGGAGAGCTGGGAGGCTTGCCGGGGTCCTTAATAATAAGCACTGTTAATCCCATAGACAGTCCACACACACACACACATCCATACCCTACATATTTTTCCCAGTGTTTGTGCTTAGGACCCGGTAACAACCTTGACGGTTCTGCCCCAGCGATTGTTTGTTCCCTATCTCGAGTTTCGAACTGAGGCAACGGAGTGTTAATTAGGAATCCAGCTTTAGTCTGGACCCCCCCCCCCCATAGTTAAGTGAATGTGGAAGGTGGACTATCTAAGAGTTCATTGTTTCTGGGCGGTATCTCACTGGGGGGCCCAGGTTGAAGTAGGATATATTGGTGTAATATTAGAGGTGGTCAGGGCAACCTGCTTCCACTAATATCACCCCGAGGTTAGTAGTCATATTAGGACACTGCCTTGTATTGTTAGTTCATTATTATATGTATACAATATTATTATGTGCAACTCTCTTGGGTTGAGAGTGGATTACCGTTGGCTGGTTTGCGCACGGTTTAGTACTGTCCAGGGCGCGCATAGCCTGTTACGCTCGAAGTACACCTGCACTCTTCTTTCTTTGATGTCTGCTGGTAGCCTATGTATTTAACTGTTTTGATTATCCAACCCAGCATTGCTAATCCCGGTGTTGGTTTCAAGTTCTCGTAGCTAGTAATTTACATGATTATTTCTGTTCTACATATTATGCAGAATAGGAGCAGGGCAGTGTGCACCTTAAGCCCTGAGAAGAGCCTGGAAGCGTTCATAGTGCTCTAATCTATTGCGTTGTGGTGTTGTTTGGTAGAGAGACAAGGTGCATTTGCATTAGTAATTATTTTCGTATACCGTCTCTAAGCAACTGAGGTCCAGATTCGTAACAATATATATATATAAATATATATATATATATATGTACCGGAAATATATATATATATATATATATATATATATATATATATATATATATATATAACACCAGTATATATACATATATATATATATATATATTTATATATTATACAGTATATATATACTGTATATATATCTGGCACAAATCTTTAATTTCTAAACTACCCTCCTTCGGTTTCTATCCCTCCATCTGTGCCTTTGTCTCTAATTTCCTTTCCGGCCGTTCCATAGCCGCGGTTGTGGACGGCCATTGTTCACTTCCTCACCCTACAAACTCTGGTGTTTCTCAGGGCTCTGTCGTATCTCCTATTCTTTTTCTAATTTTTATAAATGATCTCAACTGTACCTCAATTCCCATCCATTCATACGCAGACGACTCAACCTTACACTACTCCATTAGTTTTTCAGAACGCCCCAGCCAGCAATCCCTCAACGACAAACGTAATGAAGCCATATAACTCTTAAATGATGATCTAAATATTATCTCCAATTGGGGCAGAGAAAACCTTGTTACCTTTAATGCTTCCAAAACCCAATTTCTCCATCTATCTACCCGTAAGGAACTCCCAGCGGACTATCCCTTATTCTTCAACAATGCAAAAATCAATCCTTCATCTTCTCTCAATATTCTTGGTGCCTCCTTTTCTTCTGCTCTCAGTTGGAAGGACCATATTACCAGTCTTGTTAAGGCGGCCTCCCAGAAGCTGGGTGTGCTCAACCGCCTTAGGGGGTTCTTTTCCCCTGCACAGCTTCTTGCTCTGTACAGGGGCATAGTGCGTCCTTGTATTGAGTATTGTTCACATGTGTGGGGAGGTTCCTCTCACACCGCTCTCCTAGACAAAGTTGAAAGGAAGGCCTTTCGTATCATTAACTCCCGTCCACTCACCAACTCTCTGCAATCTCTCTCTCTCCGCCGCAATGTTGCATCTCTCTCGCTATTCTATCGCTACTATAATAATCAGTGTTCCTCAGAGCTATCCCAGTGCATACCACCTCCTTTACGTAGGGCACGTGGTACCCGTCTTGCAACTCAATCCCACCCCTACTCTGTGCAACTCTCCAACCCAAGAGTGAAACGTTACTCTCAAACTTTCTTCTACTCAACAGCTGAGCTCTGGAACTCTCTCCCAGAATCAGTCTTTCCCTCTTCCTATGACTTAAATTGCTTCACACTCAGTGTGTCCAGGCATTTTGGCTCGAACGTCCCTTGATTTTGGCCCTGTTACTCTTTTAACTATGGGGGAGGCACTCGCTATAGGCAGTTCTGCCTTTTGCCTCCCTCAATCACATAGGAAAAAAACAAAAAACAAAAAACAAATTATAGATCCCGTCAAATTCTATTTGATTATAAAATCAAATATATATATATCCTGTATATATAAATATATATATATATATATATACTATCTATCTATATATATATATATATATATATATATATATATATATATATATATATAATATATATATATATATATATATATATATATATATATATATATATATTTTCTTTAATACATACGAGGTTGAAAGAAATGGCAATTTCTGCGTTGGAAATTTTATTATTCAAAGTTTCCAGGTCTCTGATGAGTTTTCGCTGGGTGGCAGGAAGTAGATGAAGGAGATGAGCAAAATTCATGGTGGTACAGGGTTACATAAATGTACATGATGATACAGGATATACGACGCGTTTCACTGGACAACTAGCATTATCAAGTAAGGAAGGAATGATATAAAAGGTAAACAGGAAGGGTATATATAGAGGGTGCGCATCCAGTGCGCATGCGTGAAGCGGTTAACCCTTTCTCTCTCCTAGTTTACGCTTCCACCAATAGCAGACTTTTGCCCCCTGTTTTCCGCCTCCTCTGATCCTCCACCCTCTATATATACCCTTCCTGTTTACCTTTTATATCATTCCTTCCTTACTTGATAATGCTGGTTGTCCAGTGAAACGCGTCGTATATCCTGTATCATCATGTACATTTATGTAACCCTGTACCACCATGAATTTTGCTCATCTCCTTCATCTACTTCCTGCCACCCAGCGAAAACTCATCAGAGACCTGGAAACTTTGAATAATAAAATTTCCAACACAGAAATTGCCATTTCTTTCAACCTCGTATGTATTAAAGAAAATTGATTACCTGGCTTTACTAACATATATATATATATATATATATATATATAATATATATATATATATATATATATATATATATATATCCCTGTATATATATATTATTACAGTATATATATATATATATATATATATATATATATATATATATATATATATATATATATATAAGTAAAGTGGGGTGGTATATAATTATGTAAGGTTATGCTTTGAAATGACTCATTTGGAGGCTGTTGTTGGTGGGTTACCTAAAATAGTGTTCTTCAGAACGGTCTACAAAATATTATTTTGGGTACCACTCTGCACCATTAGCAGGTGTACACCATCTGTAAGACACCAACATGACCGCTAATGATAGGTGGGTCAGCTAATTCATATTATCACCAACCCTACAATTAACTTACAAATAAACCTAATTTAATAAATTCAGTGAATTAGTGATACTCCAAGGATTCGAACCTAGGAGACTCACACCGAAATTCAGCGCCCTAACAATTACACTACCAAGACAGGAACCCAGATGACCCCCAAACATTACCTGGACCTCGGCCTGTTACTCTATCTATTGATTTCTGCAACATTCGCGGACTTTCCTCTAACTTTCACTCTGTTGAACACCATCTCTCCTCCTACAAACCTGATCTTCTCTTCCTCACCGAAACTCAGGTGTCTGTAGCAACATCCAGCAACCCCTTCTCTGTATCCTCCTACTTTCTCTATCCTAGTTTCAAAGCCAAAGGCGGATGTTGTGCATATGTGCACAACAAACTCACTTGCTCTCGTGTTCCCGATTTCGACTCCTCTGAATTCTCTACTTTATGGCTCAAACTTTCTTGTCATTCTCTTACTAAATATTTCTGTGCTGTCTATCTTTCCCCTAACTCTACCAACTTTTCCAAATTCTTTGACTATCTAAACTCTACAGTGGAACACATTCTATCCATTTCTCCTTTCTCAGGAATCTCCATCTTAGGAGATTTCAACGTTCACCACCGCCAATGGCTCTCCTCTCACACTACTGACCCACCTGGTGAACAAGCCTACGTCTTTTCTATCCTAAATGACCTAGATCAGTTAGTTCAGCAACCCCCCCCGTATCCCGGATCGCATCGGAGATCGGCTCAACATTCTTGACTTGTTTCTAACTTCTAACCCTTCTTCTTATACTGTCGATCTTTTCTCTCCTTTGGGCTCCTCCGACCATAAACTTATCTCTGTCAACTGTCCAATCTCTCCAGTACGGCCACCCGATCCTCCTAGCCGGCGGCGCTTGTGGCACTTTGGCGCTGCCGATTGGGAGGCTCTCCGGCAGTACTTCTCTGATCTCCCATGGAATGATTTCTGCTTCTCTGGCCGGGGACCCTCGGAGAGTGCTGAACGCATTACCGAGGTAATCCTATCGGGCATGGAAGCATACATTCCATTCTCTTTGTCTCAGACTAATGCTAAAAAATCTTGGTTTACTCACGCCTTTTCTACTGCTGTTCGCAATAAGGAGGAAGCATTGAAACGGTACCGACGCCTTAAAACTCAAGACTCTCATTCTTCCTATGTTTCTGCCCGGAATCAAGCCAAATCTGTTCTTCGACTTGCCAAACACTCTTTCATCAATAATAAATGCACTGAACTATCCAACTCTAGCTCTTCCCAAGCTTTCTGGCATCTAGCCAAAAACCTCTCCAACAATTTCTCTTCCTCGTCTTTCCCTCCCCTTTCCCATTCTGATGGCACAACCATCACTTCTTCCTCTGACAAAGCTAAACTCTTCGCTCAAACTTTTGCTAGAAGCTCCACCTTGGATGATTCCGGTGCTATTCCTCCCTCTCCACCCTCCTCTCTCTAACTTATGCCTAATATCCTAATCTCTTCTAAAGATGTACTTTCTACCCTCTCTGGGCTTTTTACTAATAAGGCGTACGGTCCGGACGGTGTTCCTCCTGTTGTTCTAAAAAACTGTGCTTCCGTGCTGACTCCCTGCCTAGGCAAACTCTTTCGTCTCTGTCTATCCTCTAACGTCTTCCCTTCATGCTGGATGTTTGCTCACATTCAACCTGCCCCAAAGAAGGAAGACCGCTCTCAACCCTCCAACTATCGTCCAATTGCTCTCATCTCATGTCTTTTTAAAGTTATTGAAACTATTCTTGCTTCCAAATTTCTTAAGCATTTCCCTTCTCATAATCTGCTCTCAGATCGCCAGTATGGCTTCCTTAACCCGTGGAGCCCCGGCTAGTTTTGTAATGTTTGCGCACCAGAACCCGGCCGGTTTTCAAAAAATGGTTTTATTCCAGAAACAATAGCGAAGGGGTTAGGAATGAAGGAAAAACCACGAAAAACCGCTCAAAAAATGGTCCTACAGAGCCCCCGAAAACGGATTTTAAATGAGTCAAAAATTGAAGGCAATTATCCCAAAAAAACAGATTATTGCGCGCTCGCGCGCACGCACGTGGACTTTAAGAGTTTTCAACCATCGGCACGGTTGCGTGGGATACGTACACAGTTCCCATACAAATCTGAGCCCTCTTGAGTGGCTACACCTGAGGTTACGGTCAGCGCAATTAGGGTGACGCGTCAGGCGCGTCTCTGGGGCTGTGCGTTACATACATCGCCGACGCGTCAGGTGCGTCGCTGGGGCTATACGGGTTAAGGGTCGCTCTACTGGTGATCTTCTTTCATATCTTACTAACTCTTGGTCATCCTCCTTTCGAGACTTCGGTGAGACTTTTTCTATTGCACTAGACATATCGAAAGCCTTCGATTGAGTCTGGCACAAATCTTTAATTTCTAAACTACCCTCCTTCGGTTTCTATCCCTCCATCTGTGCCTTTGTCTCTAATTTCCTTTCCGGCCGTTCCATAGCTGCAGTTGTGGATGGCCATTGTTTACTTCCTCACCCTATACACTCCGGTGTTCCTCAGGGCTCTGTCCTATCTCCTATTCTATTTCTATTATTTATAAATGATCTCCTCAACTGTACCTCAATTCCTATCCATTCATACGCAGACGACTCAACCTTACACTACTCCATTAGTTATTCAGAACACCCCAGCCAGCAATCCCTCAACGATAAACGTAATGAAGGCATAGAACTCTTAAATTCTGATTTAAATACTATCTCCAATTGGGGCAGAGAAAACCTTGTTACCTATAATGCTTCCAAAACCCAATTTCTCCATCTATCTACCCGTAAGGAACTCCCAGTGGACCATCCCTTATTCTTCAACAATACAAAAACAATCCTTCATCTTCTCTCAATATTCTTGGTGTCTCTTTTTCTTCTGCTCTCAGTTGGAAGGACCATATTACCAGTCTTGCTAAGGCAGCCTCCCAGAAGCTGGGTGTGCTCAACCGCCTTAGGGGGTTCTTTTTCCCTGCACAGCTTCTTGCTCTGTACAGGGGCATAGTGCGTCCTTGTATTGAGTATTGTTCACATGTGTCGGGAGGATCCTCTCACACCACTCTCTTAGACAAAGTTGAAAGGAAGGCCTTTTGTATCATTAACTCCCGTCCACTCACCAACTCTCTGCAATCTCTCTCTCTCCGCTGCAATGTTGCATCTCTCTCACTATTCTATCGCTACTATAGTAATCATTGTTCCTCAGAGATTTCCCAGTGTCTACCACCTTCTTTACGTAGGGCACGTGGTACCCGTCTTGCAACTCAATCCCACCCCTACTCTGTGCAACTCTCCAACCCGAGAGTGAAACGTTACTCTGTCTTTCTTCTACTCAACATCTGAGCTCTGGAACTCTCTCCCAGAATCAGTCTTTCCCTCTTCCTATGACTTAAATTGCTTCAAACTCCGTGTGTCCAGGCATTTTGGCTCGAATGTCCCTTGATTTTGACCCTGTCACTCATTCATCTATGGGGGAGGCACTCGCTATAGGCAGTTCTACCTTTTGCCTCCCTCAATCACATAGACAAAAAAAAAAAAAAATATATATATATATATATATATACCGGTATATATATTGTTACGAACTGGCACTCGGGTACACAAGGGCTCTCAATCAGGACTCGAATACGGCTCGCTGCCACAACGGAAACACACGATCCCAACCCCTGAGTACTGCCAGCCGAACAAAAAACACCAATACCCTCCAGAGTTCAATCTGCTATAACGGGGTATACAAGAACTCGGTACTAGTGTTCAACAACAGACTAATAAAGAGACAGGAATTCTCTAGTCTGGTCAACAATCAAACAAAGAAGTAAGAAACAACAACACCAAAGAATAGTGTTGGCCGAAGCCGAAGTAATCCACCCTTGACTAAGAACTTAAGAAGTCCTCCACCCTCTACTTCGGATCGGCACTATTACGTTACGTTAATTAATAGTCCTTAAGCATCGAGCAAGGAATCTTCTGAAAAAAGTTAGATGCTTCTCGGATACTCGTAAAAAGTACGTATCGGATTTTGAACAGTAATTCAATAAGCAAAAACACTGGCAATTAAATACTATTAAAGGTTTAAATTGGCATAAGAATAATTAAAAGAATATGCAATAGTAAATGGCAAACATTAAAAAGAAGTACTCCGCAAATGCAACGGCAATAGCCTACTCGGATTGTGCTCGTGGGCCACTAATCACTAAGTAGCCAAGCGTGCAACACATGAAATCAATAGTGCATAAACAATATCATACATAAGGAAAGCTTCAATACTATTCTGTATCTACTAATCGAGTAAAGTCTAGCTGGGGTACTGTGGGCAAAAGGTAGCAGTGACTGAGCAAAAACGGCTCGTAGCCTAGCGAAGTCCTCACAACTGTTTAAAGTATTACGTTAAAACTAACAAGTGCACTTTGAGAAATCCAGATCCCTTGTATCTGGTTTTCTCCCGGCTCCTTGACAAAGTAAAAACAAACTGTTAATAAAATACAGGGTGGTTAGGCTCTTGCCCTCACGCACTGTAAATTATTAACTCAACACAGTCAGCCGCGAAGACAACCTAGGCTTCACTGAACCGAAACGAGTATGCAGGTTTATCGCTTAACCACTGCATCAAACAACAACTCGTAACACAGAAAAGTCTTACCCCAGTCTAGCATTACCTAGACTAGCAGAAAACAGGAATAATAATAAACACACAGGGAAATGCATATACAAGTGCAACAAACATAAATCAATCCTATTCTAATTAACCCTTCCAAAATAGGCTATCTAATAGGCAAGTATCTCGTGAGAACTCAAGCGATAATACGTTGGCTGACTAGCTCTGCACCAACGGGACCATGGAAGTTAAACAGGCAGGGAAAAGAGGAGATAAGAATGTAAGGTAGTAGAGAAAGTTCACATCAGTCAGAAGAATATATATAGTTAGCAAGGGAAATGAGAAGTCGCTCTGCCTACTGAGTTCTGATGAAAAAATGGCTAGACTTCCCTTTTTATACCCGGCCCTCTAGTGAGCCCAACGTGATCTACTAAGGACCGCCCACTGACAACCATTACGTAATTTCTCTCTCTCCTCTGGGATAGACAAAGGCTCCCCTAGCACTGAGGGGAGGGGGGAGGGGGGAGTGCTAGTGAGTTAGGCCCACCTCCCGCCTGGCGCACCCACTGACCCCCAACGGTGGCTGTTTCTCTTCCCATCATTACAAATAAGTTTTACACACAATACTTATAACTAATGATATAAAATAGAACTCGTTGACTCAGATGAAAACAAAATACATATTCATAATACTTATAGTACAACGGCTCACATGAACTAAGTTAGGAAACTCTACATAGACTACAGCCAAAGTTCCTGCCCTGACGATCCTAGCGAGAGTGGGGCATGACTAGGCGTTCTGTACAGCATGCTCACACTGGACATGCGTCACACCTCCCCCAAGATTTTACTTGCTCAACCCTGAGCTAAAATCTGACAAACACAGAACCCCATCAAGCCCCTCACACCCAGCGACCGCATGGCACTAAAACAAAGCTGAGTTTATCACCAAAACACATCTTATTATTAAAAAAAAAAATCACATTTTATAACTCCTCCCAACAATAGCAAAAAGACACAATATCATGCTCCCAGAGCGAGCTTACAGCAGCTCAGCCGTTTGATAGTTCGTGGACTACTCAAACTCTATAGGCTATGACAAACTTATACGATTACCTATATCAAAAGAAATAGTTTTTATATGATTTTTATATTTTAATATGTTTTTCCCGGCTGCACTATAAGGGCAGCCTATTTTCCTCCACTCAAACCCACACACCTGTGATAGCCTACGACTGATCATCCACCCTTGATAAACAATCCGCGATCACATTGTCACATCCAGCAATATGACGGATGTCCAGGTTATACTCCTGCAACATCAAAGACCACCTGGTCAGTCTCATATTGCGATTGTGAAATTGATTCAGGAATCTCAAAGGGTGATGATCAGTGTAGATAACCACGACTGGGCCATAGGCTGGAACATACACCTCGAAGTGCCTGAGCGACAGCACAATCGCCAGTAATTCCTTTTCTATTGTAGAATAGTTCTTTTGTGCAGCATTGAACTTCTTAGAAAAGAAACTTACTGGGTGTTCCACACCTTCATTGTCTGTCTGTAGCAAGACGGCACCAGCCCCTACACCACTAGCATCTGTTGCCAGCTGAAAAGGCCTGTTAAAGTCTGGGGCCCTGAGTATCGGGTGAGTACATAGCAAATGTTTCACCAAAGTGAAAGCCTTTTCACACTCAGGTGCCCACAAAAACTTTTTGTCTTTAGATAACAAATCTGTGAGAGGTGCCAACACCGTTGAGTAACCTTTTATGAGGCGTCTGTAGTAGCCTATCATACCCAAGAATCTCATAATCTGCTTCTTGGTTGTTGGGTGCGGAAATTTATTGATAGCCTGTACCTTGTTCTGAGGAGGGCACACCTGTCCCCTTCCCACTACAAACCCAAGGTACTGCACAGTGGCTTTTACGAAGTCACACTTTGCCAAATTTACTACCAGACCTGCTTCACTAAGTTTCCGGAACAAGGTCTCAAGGTGCTCACAATGGCTCTCAAAGTCGTCATCATAAATGATTACATCGTCCAAATATACGGTGCAATTTGGAATGTCCTTTACAATTTCATTCATCAGGTTCTGAAACGTTGCTGGTGCATTCTTAAGTCTGTAAGGCATAACATTGCACCGGTAGGTACTCCCGTCCACAACAAAACCACATACCTCTTTAGCACGCTCGGACAAAGGTACTTGACAGTAACCTTTTACTAAATCTACTTTAGACAAAAAACGAGCATTACCAATTTTGTCAACACTATCATCAACCTGAGGAAGAGGATATGGGTTAGT
The DNA here is from genome assembly GCA_032716605.1 of Paralithodes platypus. Classification (NCBI taxonomy): domain Eukaryota; kingdom Metazoa; phylum Arthropoda; class Malacostraca; order Decapoda; family Lithodidae; genus Paralithodes; species Paralithodes platypus. Next base: position 19,707,849 of record CM064524.1, read on the forward strand.
TGGAGTCAAACGGTTTAACCTACGGAAATCAATACAAAAGCGTACCTTGCCATCTGGCTTAGGCTGCAGTGTTACGGGGGAAGTCCACTTAACTGTGCCTTTCTCTATCAACCCTCTACCGAGCATATACTCTAACTCATCCCTCAGAGCTGGTAGTTTTATGGGGGGCACACGGTACGGGATTGACTTAAAGGGTAGATGGTCCCCCACGTCAACATCATGCATAGCCTGAGTAGTGAGGCCTGGGTGTTCAGCAAATACAGTGGGGTATGAACCGAACAACTGACGGATAGCATCAAACTGCGGCTCAGGCAAATGAGCTATAGCCTCGTCAGCCCTTAGGCTCGAGTTCCCCGCCCACTGATCCGCTGAAACATGTTGATCCCAGCTATCCTCCTCTGAAGCTTGACTGTCCCCCTCTCCTTCTCCACCACGGCCGCAACAAGCCAACACAGGGACAGTGAGAGGCTCAGAGGGGCTCCTCACATACTCTTTAATAAGGTTCACGTGACATAACTGGTTCTTTTTCCTCCTGTCTGGAGTGGCAACAAGGTAATCTAAGTCTGAAATTTTGTCTACAATTTTATAAGGTCCAGTGTACTTCGCAGAGAGGGGGTTACCAACCAAAGGCAACAAAATTAATACCTCTTGTCCTACAGTGAACTTCCGGAGCCTCACTTTGCGATCATACCTGTCCTTCATCAAAGCTTGTGATTCTGTCAAATTTCTACCTGCCATCTCCAGACTCTTAAGCATGCGCTCACGGCTTTCAAGCACATACTTTAATAATGGACAAGGCTGCACAGTCCCCTCCCAAATTTCTTTCAGCATGTTAAGGGGGCCCCTGACACGGTGTCCAAAAATCAGCTCGTTTGGACTAAATCCCAGGCTCTCACCAGGTACCTCCCGAGCAGCAAACAGCACATAAGGCAATCCAAGATCCCAATCCATACCGTTGTCAGCACAATAACACCTGAGCATGCTTTTAAGTGTAGCATGCCACCGCTCAAGCACCCCTTGACTCTCAGGGTGATACGCTGACGATACTACTGCTCGTATCCCATGCTGTTGCATTGTTTGCTTGAACACGTTGGAGGTGAAATTAGATCCCTGATCAGACTGAATCTCCTCCGGGTACCCGTACCTTGAGAAGTACCACAACAAGTTACTGACTACCGTCTTAGCCATTCCATTTTTCATAGGGTATGCATCGGGGTATCTAGTGGCAACATCCATTATGGTTAACAAAAATTTATTTCCAGCCTTAGTGGGAGGGAGTGGACCAACCATGTCAACAATAATTTTACTAAAGGGTGGCCCAATCACAGGAATAGGGTGTAACGGAGCCTTAGGAATAACTTGGTTCGGTTTCCCGACACGTTGACAAATATCACATGAGTTTATCCATGACTGCACATGAGACTTCATCCCCGGCCACCAAAACAATTTCCCCAAAGCCGCCACCGTTTTTCTCACCCCTAGATGTCCTGCCAGTGGTGTGTCATGCGCCAACCTCAGTAGGCTATCCCTGCACTCCCGTGGCACCACCAACTGGTCCACTACTCCGGACCCCTTTTGCCAACTACGTTTAGGGTCTTGAAAACGCCTATAGAGGATGCCTTCTAAATAAAAAAAATCTCCTGGCTGTGCATCGCCGTCCTCGACGAGCTCTACAGCTCCATTAGCACACGTTTGGAGCTCAGGGTACTCTAGTTGCAACCGACGTATATCTGAGGGTGCCAAGCGATCTAACTGCTCCCGGAGCAAGGCATGACCTTCCCCGATACTGGGCTGCTCCCTCTGTCTCTCTCGATGTACATAACGTTGCTGTCGTGGAGACTCGTCATGCCCAGCCTCGTCACTCTCGATAACAGGCCCAGGGGCTACTCCAGAATTAAGTAATGGTGCTAATACTGAATCACCCAGGAGAGCTGCCGAGTCAAAACTCTTAAAACCAACTCCAGCTTTAGCCTCCTCCTGTTGATCGTTCCTCCGCTGGTCTGAAGACGGAGGACTAGGCTGTGACACTTTAGCTGCCCGAGCTCGGGTGACAACACACGCCATGGGTTGTGTCTGGCACCGCTCGACCCACTCTTGCTCTTCCCTAATCACATCGGCCGGCCTCTCGGCAACGACTAAGGGTAGAACCTCAGAAGCGGGCATTGCAAAGTCGTTGCCGAGAAGAAGGTCGACGCCCTCCACTGGCAGTTTCTCCACAATCCCGACATCCAATTCACGTGCCACACCATCCACCTCCAACTCCAACCGCACCAGCGGGTATGACCGAGTTGCATTAATACCCTGCACCACTACCACCCGAGCCGGGTTTATAGGGTAGCCAGTCAAGTTTTTCATCAGAGTCTGGGAAGCACCTGTATCACGCAAGACCTCTACTCCATGCTTGCGCCCCGCCCACATCACGCAACCCCGCCCTCTATGGTTGCAAAAAACATCCTGAGCAGGGTTCGAGCCTCCCAGGTGCTTCTGCATTGGCTGTGCCTCAGCCTCTGACGAACTGCCCCGGGCAAACTCAGATGACTTCGGAGACACACCAATGTTGCAGGCCAAAGACACAGCTGCTGTAGGTGGTTTGCTAGGACAGACTCTTGCAAAGTGCCCCTTTTTATGACAATGATAACACTCCAACTCCCCTTTGGGCTTCCCTTGGTACTGGGAAGGGCCCGGCCCCTTCTTAAATGGGACGGTGCTAGTCTTGTGGTCAGTCTTGGTATCATGGCTCTTGTAATTGTTTGCATAAGGTATATCACTAACTCGGGGGGGGTGGGGTGTCACGCCCCTTGTTACCTGCCTCACTACGCTGGGCAGACCCGCACCCACGAATTAGTGATAGCCGGAGGTCAGCCATCTCAGCTGCCTCCTGTAGAGTTTTTGGGTTCTTTTCTTTAATAGTTAAAGTCATTTCTGCACCAGTACACTTATAAAACTGCTCGAGCAGAAACAGCTCAGTCAACTGTTCTGCCGTCTCAGCTTTCTCAGAACGTGTCCAGTTTTTAAGTGCATCTTTTATGTCCCGGGCATGTTCAAGAAAGGTCGCCTCCCTAGTCTTTGTAACACCCCGAAACTTCAATCGATATGTTTCCAGTTGCAACTCGTATGCCCGAAGGACAGCTCTCTTCAATTCTGGGTAGTAAATGCAAGACTCTAAAGGCAGTGCATCATAAGCCTTCAGACCCTTACCCATAAGTCTTGAGGAGACTAGAGCTGCCCACTTCTTTTCAGGCCAATTATGCTCCCTACACTTCTTCTCAAAACGATTAAAAAATTCTGTGACTTCAGTTTCACTAAATACCGGCACCAATTTGACTAATTGGGCCAAGGACTGTTCTCTTACTTGGCCCTCACGGCCCATCTGAGTCCCTGTCGACTCTGCAAGAGTCTTATCAAAATCTAATTTAGCACAATATTTCTCCGAGTCGTACCTAAGCTCAGCCTCATGCCTCCTGGTCTCATCCTCTTGCCTCCTGGTCTCATCCTCTTGCCTCCTAACCTCAATCTCATGCCTCCTAGTCTCATTCTCCTGCTTCCTAGCCTCAATCTTAGCAAGCTCAAGTCTAAATACCATATCTGGAGACAGGTAGGAAGAGGGAGCTGCCACTACTGAAGGAGGGGAGGCAAAAACTGTGGAACCACCATGTGCACCACCCGAGGGCACTCCAATCTGCCAATTCTCATCCCTCTGTGGGAGAGTGCTAACCTCCGGTAACTGAGTGGACGGCACTGTGGGAGTCGAGTGAGAGGGGATCTGGGGAGGAACCCCCCCAAACGCCCTCTCCTCCGAAACCCCATGTCGCCCACGCAACACCCAGGAAATCAGCTCCCCCTTGGACATCCCTACTACATTGGAAATGCCCAAAACCTTGGCTATCAGGTGCTAGCCACAAACATCCACCCCAGTCAGCCTCTCCTCCGTCACATGGTACCGCTTACTCACAAAAACTCTAGCATCCTCCTCACTGGTTACTAACGGCACACCTTCAAGTGACATCTCTCGCTCATCGTCAGTGCTAATGCACGACATACTGAAGTCCACAAAAAAATTCTCGAGACAAAAGTGTTAAACTTCCTATGCAAGCACTAATTACTAAATTAACTGGAGTCTCTTAAATGCTTTACTAATTGCCATACAAAAAAAAATATTCTTCAATATGCACGCTAAAATACAAACAAACAAATGTTGTACAACTCTGCAAAAATTTATACTGTTCACAAAATCCTAAGCAAGGTCGCCATTTGTTACGAACTGGCACTCGGGTACACAAGGGCTCTCAATCAGGACTCGAATACGGCTCGCTGCCACAACGGAAACACACGATCCCAACCCCTGAGTACTGCCAGCCGAACAAAAAACACCAATACCCTCCAGAGTTCAATCTGCTATAACGGGGTATACAAGAACTCGGTACTAGTGTTCAACAACAGACTAATAAAGAGACAGGAATTCTCTAGTCTGGTCAACAATCAAACAAAGAAGTAAGAAACAACAACACCAAAGAATAGTGTTGGCCGAAGCCGAAGTAATCCACCCTTGACTAAGAACTTAAGAAGTCCTCCACCCTCTACTTCGGATCGGCACTATTACGTTACGTTAATTAATAGTCCTTAAGCATCGAGCAAAGAATCTTCTGAAAAAAGTTAGATGCTTCTCGGATGCTCGTAAGAAGTACCTATCGGATTTTGAACAGTAATTCAATAAGCAAAAACACTGGCAATTAAATACTATTAAAGGTTTAAATTGGCATAAGAATAATTAAAAGAATATGCAATAGTAAATGGCAAACATTAAAAAGAAGTACTCCGCAAATGCAACGGCAATAGCCTACTCGGATTGTGCTCGTGGGCCACTAATCACTAAAGTAGCCAAGCGTGCAACACATGAAATCAATAGTGCATAAACAATATCATACATAAGGAAAGCTTCAATACTATTCTGTATCTACTAATCGAGTAAAGTCTAGCTGGGGTACTGTGGGCAAAAGGTAGCAGTGACTGAGCAAAAACGGCTCGTAGCCTAGCGAAGTCCTCACAACTGTTTAAAGTATTACGTTAAAACTAACAAGTGCACTTTGAGAAATCCAGATCCCTTGTATCTGGTTTTCTCCCGGCTCCTTGACAAAGTAAAAACAAACTGTTAATAAATACAGGGTGGTTAGGCTCTTGCCCTCACGCACTGTAAATTATTAACTCAACACAGTCAGCCGCGAAGACAACCTAGGCTTCACTGAACCGAAACGAGTATGCAGGTTTATCGCTTAACCACTGCATCAAACAACAACTCGTAACACAGAAAAGCCTTACCCCAGTCTAGCATTACCTAGACTAGCAGAAAACAGGAATAATAATAATAACACAGGGAAATGCATATACAAGTGCAACAAACATAAATCAATCCTATTCTAAGTTAACCCTTCCAAAACAGGCTATCTAATAGGCAAGTATCTCGTGAGAACTCAAGCGATAATACGTTGGCTGACTAGCTCTGCACCAACGGGACCATGGAAGTTAAACAGGCAGGGAAAAGAGGAGATAAGAATGTAAGGTAGTAGAGAAAGTTCACATCAGTCAGAAGAATATATATAGTTAGCAAGGGAAATGAGAAGTCGCTCTGCCTACTGAGTTCTGATGAAAAAATGGCTAGACTTCCCTTTTTATACCCGGCCCTCTAGTGAGCCCAACGTGAACTACTAAGGACCGCCCACTGACAACCATTACGTAATTTCTCTCTCTCCTCTGGGATAGACAAAGGCTCCTCTAGCACTGAGGGGAGGGGGGAGGGGGGAGTGCTAGTGAGTTAGGCCCACCTCCCGCCTGGCGCACCCACTGACCCCCAACGGTGGCTGTTTCTCTTCCCATCATTACAAATAAGTTTTACACACAATACTTATAACTAATGATATAAAATAGAACTCGTTGACTCAGATGAAAACAAAATACATATTCATAATACTTATAGTACAACGGCTCACATGAACTAAGTTAGGAAACTCTGCATAGACTACAGCCAAAGTTCCTGCCCTGACGATCCTAGCGAGAGTGGGGCATGACTAGGCGTTCTGTACAGCATGCTCACACTGGACATGCGTCACAATATATTATATAAATATATATGTTATATATATACGGTATATATATATATATATATATATATATTATATATATATATTATACGGATATATATATATATATATATATATATATATATATATATATATATATATATATATATATACAGTATACATATATATATATGTGTGTGTGTGTGTGTGTGTGTGTGGATATATACACACCGTACCATAGTTCTAAAAATTAGAAAATAGCTAGTGGTAACAATTAAGGTTCATCTAGTAGGAATAAACATACTCAAATCATCAATATTCTCTAGTGTGCTGTAACTAAATGCAAACAATATTTTCAGTTTAGTCAGTACTGTTACGTACATGGGTTCAAACCCACAACACCATGAATAAATTATTAACTCCAATGAAAAGGCAACACAACTTATCACCGTGGTATTATAAGAATGGAAGTTAACCACCCAAAACTAGACTGCAAAGTTAATATTAACCTCCAGCGAAACCCTACTATCATATTACCCTATTGCTATACAAGTCAACCAGAATCATATAATTGATATTATTAAGTTTTCGTTAAATGTCAGTAGAATAATTAATGCTTTCGTAAATCCTTTAGGATTTATATGCAAGGAACCACAAAACTATCTAAGGTATTTAAATCTTTAAGTTAAATTTGAAAGTGAAAGATAGTAGGCTACATGAAAACAAATAAGGTAGGTATGGATGAAGATAGTTTAAAAGTATGGATATTATTTACATATAAATTACACTTTATACATCTATCCTTACATTCACACAATACAACATAATCATACAATACAAAATAATAATACTTATCTATAGAGAGATAGTTATACAATGATTATAGTTATTATGATTCGTCTGTATGAGGCATAGGGTTGGCTTATCTGTCTTCTCTTGACTGACTTTAGAATTGAAATCAGATTTTACGTTAGGCACTGTTTTAACAGTGGCAGGACAAACTCAGGATGACCCATGGTGAGGTCTAGGCGAAGCAGAGGCGTGAGGAGAACTGACGTTTCTCAAATCCTATATTCTATCGAGTCCTTGCATGGTCAGTAAAGTTATCGAACTGGACTAAAATACAACTACTCGCTCTCCAATCAAACAACTTAACTCAACTAATAATTATATAGAATACTTCATTAAAATATATAAATGAAGAGTAAAACATTAAATCACTAATTATATAAAGACTAATCATACGTCTGCCAGAGAGATGCTTAAACAAGGTAACGTGTGCGCTTGGCGCCACAATCTGCCGGTTTTTATGGCCTGTGGCAAACGATGTCTGGCAAGTAGGCTACAGTACACTCTGAACACAAAGTATGTTCCCTGAAGTTAGTTTACTTCCTAAAGGCCTTCCTATGTACAAATAAATAGTCCCATATACCCACTAATAATTAGTTAACTCTATCCCACCAGCAATTAGTTTTAATTAGGGCAATACATAAGAGTACCGTTATTAATCAATTAGTTGACTACAAAATCATTCCAAATTTGAATTAATACTTCTGATGTCAGCATATATTTAACCATTTCGGTGTGATCCCTTCTATAGGGAAGATAACACCCAGGCGATCATTGTCCCGCTAATTCTGCTCATTATACGTCACCCTAGCGCCGTATCCATAGCCCTGAGCGAATTAGGAAGAGCTCCCATGATTGAGTATAATTCTCCCTATAACAGTCACCGTCACCTCCCTACCTCCTTATACCACCCAGGAAAATCTACCAATATTTTGCGTGTTTCGTCGCTAACAAGCCGACCCATAATTATTAGGTTGTGGATTTGCAGCAAGTCAACTATACTGGCTACTAGTATAATTATCTTCTATGAGCTTAAGGGGAGATAGTCGTTTTTTTCTGGACACCCTTCTCCCTTATACTTATCCCCTTTAGTTTTCAGATTATAGGCTGTTCGGACCATAAGTTTAGCGATTTTAAGATTTTTTTTTTTTTTTTTTTTTTTTTTTTAAAGAGACAATGAACGAAGGAAGGAAAAACACAGATAAAAAAAAAAGTCCATGTGCCTAAAGGCATCCTCCATTCATAAAATGTTTGTAACAACTGGATTTAAACATTTGTAGATTGTAAGTTTGTGGAAAGCAATTCGAGGGAAGTGAATTCCAAAGAGTAGTAGTTCTAGGGATAAATCAATTTTGATAAGCAGAAGTTCTGCATTGTGGAGGAGAAAGTGTAAATTCATGGGCGCTCTCAGCTGCCCTAGTTCTACGGGGAAAGATGTGGAGAGGCGGCACAATTGAAGCAAGTTCCTCGGAACAATTGCTGTGAAAATATCTGTAGAATAATGCACGGGATGCAATGTTTCTTCGTATGGATAATGTAGGAAGGTCCTGTGTGATTGCAGGGTTATTGATTAATCTAATAGCTTTATTTTGAATTTTATCCAACTGCCTCAATGCAACCACTCCACAGAGGTGAACAGTAATCCATCTGAGAACGCACATGACTTTTATATATTACGGCCAACTGCTCGTCAGTAAAGAATTCTCGAACTTTGTACAGGAGTCCCAGTTTTTTAGAGGCATTCTTAGCAATGCTTCTAACGTAATGTGTCCAGCTCAAGTTAGTAGTTAATGTTACACCGAGAATGTCAATACTAGGGGAAGTGGGAATATTTACATCATTAACAAATATATGGGAGTCAGTGAGATTCTGTCGGTTAGAAAATTGAATGTACTTGGTTTTCTGTGCATTAAAGGAAACTAGATTCTTTTGTCCCCATTCTTCAATTCTAGAAAGGTCCTGGTTCAGAGAAATTGCAGTGCTTATTTTTGAATTTATAAGATCGGGTTGGGTGAAAGAATTGGTAAATGTGAAAGAACTGTGGAGTGTTGAGTCATCTGCATAGGAATGTATTGGATTATGAGTGGTAGATAATTATGAGATCATTGATATGAATGAGGAACAGAGTTGGGGCCAAAACTGATCCTTGGGGAACACCAGCATTTATTGAGTGAAATTGAGAATAAAGGCCATCTACCATTACACATATTTTTCTGTTATGAAGATAAGAAGAAATTAGTGGAACTAATGATGCAAGGCCGTAGTGTGACATCTTCGACAATAATGATTGATGCCAGACTCTATCAAATGCCTTTGATATATCCAGTGCTATTGTATGTGTTTCACCATGTTGGTCTGTAGCTTGGTTGATTTGATGCATAAGAAGGCAAAGAATGTCTGCAGTTGATCGACATCGTCTAAAACCATATTGCCTATCACTGATTAATTATTATTCTCAAGATGCTTAATTATGTGATTATTTAATATAATTTCAAAGACTTTACCAAGAGTGGAAGTTATAGCTATTGGTCTGTAGTTTGATGAATCGGAAGAGGCATCTTTTTTAGGAACTGGATGGATGTTTGCTTCTTTCCAGGGTACTGGGAAGCATAAGGTATGAGTACATAGACGGAAAAATTTTGCCAATACAGGAGCGAGCACCAAGGAGCAATTCTCAAGTACTATTGGAGGAATTTCATCTGGACCAGGAGCCTTATCTACTGAGAGATTCTGCAAAATAGTTTTGACATGTCTGGTGTGGATCTTAAGTGAGGGAATTTCAGGCGAATTAAAATTAAGTACAGGGACATCTTGATTTATTTCATCTAAGGTTGAGTTGGTGGAGAAAATATCCGCAAGAAGGTTAGCTTTACCTCGTGGGTCACTTACAAGATTGCCAGTCGGAGATTGTAATGGTGGAATGGATGAAGCAGTTGTGAAGTTGGATTTGAATGAGTTAAGAGTAGACCAAAATATTTTGTTATCATTTGGATTATTTAGAAGTTTATTTGCCTGCTTGTGGAGAAAGTTTGATTTAGTTAGGTTTAATACAGTGTTGGCATCATTTCTGATGTTTCTGAGGTAATTAAAGGCTTCATGTGTTTTTGATCTTGTGTATGCATTGTAGGCTATTGCTTTTTGTTCAGTTACTCTAGCACAATTATGGTCAAACCATTTAGGTGAATTAGATCTTTTAATGTACTTTTGATGAGGAATAAAAGTTTCCATTCCAATTTTTACAAACTCTTGTATGTGAATCAAGGTGGAGTGTGCATCATTAGAAAAGAAAGAGATCCAGGGAATATCAATAAAGAAACCTTGAAGACCCTCCCAGTCTGCCCTATCGTAATGCCATTTAGTCACTGTTACGATCCAGGTTCTCATAGACACAGGGCTCTTCAACATTGGACTAGATAATGGCAAAACGCAACAACGGTAACACTAGATCCAACCCCTGCCTTAAACACTGGAAAACAAAACACCATTACCGCCCTGAGTCGTGCCTGGACAACGAGGTATCCTATGACTCGGTAACTGGTGCACACACACTAGGCTGACGCTCAATGAAACAGCTTATTCTCAAACAGTAAAAGATTACTCGATTTTGTTACACAAAGAAAAGATAGTTAACGTGATTAATTAACGTTACGGTAGATACTCAAATAACTGGCACTCCTGTATTAAAGAAAGTGCAATGCTAGTCCTGCAACACCAACTGGAAACTTCTGAAATAAGTCTGATGCTGGGAAGATGTTCGTAAAGAATCTTGAACAATTATAATGCAGAATACGGGTCACAATAAATGCTAGGACATATAGTAATAATAGGCTGGCGAATAAGAAAGACTGCGCAAAGGTAGTAATGCTCGACAACTAAAGAAATGCTTCGTGACACAACGCAACAGCCTACTAGGGTTGTGCAACTCAACAACAACCTCGGCTCAAAAGTGCAGTGAATACTAATGTTGCATACATATACTAATGGGAGCTTATCTCTAACCAGTGTCTGCTCAGTTAATAAAGTCTAGCAGGGGTATCAAGGCAGGGCAACAATGGGTGAGCATGCGGCTCGTAGCCTAACGTTGTCCGAAGGTGGTATAATGAAGATTACGTTATATGACGGGGATGCTCTCTTGATAAATCTAGGTCTCTAGTACCTAGCTCTATCCTGGTGATCCCTCAGAAGTCAACACAAAGAGGCAGCACTATGTTGTGAGGGATAGGCTATGGCCCTCTCACACCACAGCGCTGTGCTCGCAAAGTAAACCCACCCGAAGACAACTTAGGCTCCCACAGTACCTGTCGATGTCGTGCAGGGCTTAGCTAACACTGCACACATCGGAGACAACGACACAGTAACCTTACCCCTAGTCTAGCTTTAGATAACCAAGCAGAATCACTCAACACCTTGCCAGGGAGACATATACCGGTCTACAACCTTCCCGAGAGAGGACACATACGGAAAAGTCCGTCTCTCTAACCTCAATAAAGCATAATACCTCCTTAACCTAATACATGGAAATATTTGAGAGCTTCGCGTACAATACGACTGGTCGACGGTGAACGTCTATGCTGAAACCAGAAGGGATGTTGAGTTTAATAAAGATTAGAGAATGAGAAAGGAGAAGTCGAGAGAGAGAAATAGTATGCAAAGTGGCGAGTATGGGGGACAGAATTGCAAAGGATGTAGGCGATACGCGTGTCAGGCAAGCTCTGAGCTGGTAAAGAACACGAGGCCGCGATGGGAAGGGACTAGTTGACCACCCGGCCGCCAACGCCGTCAGCGCCCAAGCGAGCCGCGTCATAGCTCACCCCGCTGCCAGGTGTACTCCCTCACCCTCTCTCGCTCGCCTCCCACACAAGCAACATTTATATTATAGCGAATATAAAATATAAGGCGCGGTCACAGACCAAAACAAAGACCATTTCTAGACTGTCTGTGGCAACACGACACTAATTAAATAAAGCAGATCATTCTAGGACAACTGTAGCCCATCCCCCCATCCTGGCGAGCGCTAGCGAGCTGCAATGCCCCACGCATCCATTCTGCTAACGCCGGGAGGCGTCACACCCCCCCCCAAGATATGGGACACTCAACCATGAGCCCATATCTGAACAGGCAGAATGTCGCTAGAATCTGCCACTCCTAACCATTCTGCCACTCATGGAATGCAAGCTCAGTCTCCTCAAAAAAAATACAACAACATTTATATATAAAAAATATCTTATCACCCTTCCCAAATATAATACATTAATTCATAACATTGTGCTCCCAGAGCGAGCTTTAAGAAGCACAGCCTACTGAGGGAAAATCATCTGCAGTACTCAGCTACTCAGTACTCAGCTGCAGTACTCAGTATTCAGCTACAATATTATCTTTAAATTAATTATCAAAAAGAAAGAGTATTTATTTAATTTTTCATATTTTATTTTAATGTTGTTTTTGGCGGCTACTATAGATGTAGCCTAATTTTCTTCTAATCAAAGCCAACCACTCCTGCCCTGCGACCCTACGCTGATGCTACACATGCGAGCCAACAAGCACCAGCGCAAAAATACACCGCGAGCCAAGACAGGAGGCTATACCAACATACTGTGGTAGCCTACCCCGGATCCTCCACCCGCGACAAACAGTCCGCCATCACATTCTCACAACCGGCAATATGGCGAATGTCTAAGTTGTACTCTTGCAACATGAGCGACCATCTGGTCAGCCTCATATTCCGGTTGTGGAATTGATTGAGGAATTTAAGCGGGTGGTGGTCGGTATACACTACCACGACTGGCCCATAGGCAGGAACATAGACCTCAAAGTGTCTGAGCGCTAACACGATTGCCAGCAGTTCCTTTTCAACAACCGAATAGTTTTTCTGTGCTGAATTAAATTTCTTTGAAAAGAAACTGACTGGATGCTCAAGACCTTCCTCGTCTGTCTGCAAAAGTACGGCACCAGCCCCTACTCCGCTGGCATCAGTCGCCAACTGAAATGGTCGTTCAAAGTCCGGGGCCCTGAGGATAGGGTGAGTGCATAAAAGGTGTTTAACTACTCGAAACGCCTGCTCACACTCAGGTGCCCAGCGGAACTTTTTATCTTTAGCTAGTAGATCTGTCAAAGGAGCTAACACAGTAGAATAACCTCTTATAAAGCGGCGGTAATACCCAATCATGCCCAAAAATCTCATGATCTGCCGCTTGGTGGTCGGCCTGGGGAACAAGTCGATAGCCTGTATCTTCTGTTGGGGCGGGCTCACCTGCCCTAACCCTACCACAAACCCCAGATACTGCACCGTGGCTTGCACAAAGTCACACTTGCCCAGATTAACCACCAAGCCTGCTTTACTAAGTTGACTAAATAAGGCTTCTATGTGCTCACAGTGACTTTGGAAATCGTTGTCATAAATGATCACGTCATCAAGGTAGACAGTACAGTTTGGGATGTCTGCTACGATGTCGTTCATTAAGCTCTGGAAAGTGGCCGGTGCATTTTTCAGACCATATGGCATCACGTTGCAACGGTAAGTACTGCCATCCACCACAAACCCGCACACCTCTTTAGCCCGGTCAGACAGTGGTACTTGCCAGTAGCCTTTGACGAGGTCTACCTTGGTCAAGTACCGTGCTTTCTCGATCTTATCCACACTGTCATCCACCCGGGGAAGAGGATATGCATTGGTGGGGGTCAACCCGTTCAACCGCCTAAAGTCAATGCAGAACCGAACTTTACCATCAGGTTTGGGCTGCAGAGTGACAGGAGAAGTCCACCGTACTGCCCCCTTCTTGATCAAGCCTCTCACCAGCATATACTCCAGCTCATCCCTGAGCACTGGGAGTTTAATGGGTGGCACCCGATAAGGTATCGACTTGAAGGGGGGGTGCTCTCCTACATCGACGTCATGCACCGCTTGAGTAGTGAGGCCTGGGTGCTCGGCAAATACAGTGGGGTATGAATCGAACAGGCGCTGCACTGCCACCTGCTGTTCCTCCGGCAGGTGCGCCAGAGCATCATGCGCACATTGGCTCGAATTCCCCGCCCACTGATCAGCCGAGACATGACAATCCCAGTTATCATCCACCTGGTCATTGCTGCCCCCCTCTCCTTCTCCACCATGACCACAGCAGGTCAACACAGGGACAGCTAGTGACTCAGGTGGGCGCCTCACATACTCCTTCAACAAATTAATGTGGCATAGTTGGTTACGCTTCTTCCGGTCTGGAGTGGCAACGAGGTAATCTAGATCGGAGATCTTTGACACCACCCGATAAGGCCCAGCGTACTTGGCAGCCAGAGGATGACCTGACAAAGGCAACAGGACCAACACCTCTTGACCTACCTGAAACTCCCGGAGTTTCGCCTTAGTATCGTACCTGTCCTTCATACGGGCCTGCGAACTCACCAAATTACGCCCGGCCAGCTCCAGACTTCTAATCATTCTCTCTCTGCTCTCGAGGACGTATCTCAACATAGAACATGGCTTAGCGGTACCCTCCCAAATCTCCTTCACCATGTGGAGAGGGCCCCTCACCTGATGCCCGAAAACAAGCTCATTCGGACTGAAACCGAGACTCTCTCCAGGTACTTCTCTTGCCGCGAACAAAACATACGGCAGACCAAGGTCCCAATCCTTTCCGTTCTCTGCGCAATAACATCGAAGCATGCTTTTCAGCATGGCGTGCCACCTCTCCAACACCCCTTGACTCTCCGGGTGATACGCAGAAGAGACGACAGTGCTGATGCCATGCTGAATCATAGTTTGTTTGAACAGATTAGATGTAAAATTAGAACCTTGGTCCGATTGCACCTCTTGCGGGTAACCATACCGCGAGCAATACAAGAGCAGGTTCCGGACAACAGTTTTCACTGTGCCATTTCTCATTGGATATGCATCAGGATAACGAGTGGCCACATCCATGATAGTTAATAGAAATTTATTACCGGCACTAGTAGGGGGTAGGGGTCCGACCATATCAATGATGACCTTACTGAAGGGCGGTCCACTGACAGGAATGGGGTGCAACGGGGCTCTCGGAAATGTTTGGTTAGGTTTTCCAACCCTCTGGCACGCATGACACCTTGCTATCTAGGTTACCACCTGCCCCTTCAACCCCGGCCACCAAAACAATTTTTCTAAAGCCGCCACCGTTTTTCTCACCCCTAGATGTCCTGCCAGTGGTATGTCATGCGCCAACCTCAGTAGGCTATCCCTGCACTCCCGTGGCACCACCAACTGGTCCACTACTCCGGACCCCTCTTGCCAACTACGTTTAGGGTCTTGAAAACGCCTATAGAGGATGCCTTCTAAATAAAAAAAATCTCCTGGCTGTGCATCGCCGTCCTCGTCGAGCTCTACAGCTCCATTAGCACACGTTTGGAGCTCAGGGTCCTCTAGTTGCAACCGACGTATATCTGAGGGTGCCAAGCGATCTAACTGCTCCCGGAGCAATGCATGACCTTCCCCGATACTGGGCTGCTCCCTCTGTCTCTCTCGATGTACATAACGTTGCTGTCGTGGAGACTCGTCATGCCCAGCCTCGTCACTCTCGATGACAGGCCCAGGGGCTACTCCAGAATTAAGTAATGGTGCTAATACTGAATCACCCAGGAGAGCCGCCGAGTCAAAACTCTTAAAACCAACTCCAGCTTTAGCCTCCTCCTGTTGATCGTTCCTCCGCTGGTCTGAAGACGGAGGACTAGGCTGTGACACTTTAGCTGCCCGAGCTCGGGTGACAACACACGCCATGGGTTGTGTCTGGCACCGCTCGACCCACTCTTGCTCTTCCCTACTCACGTCGGCCGGCCTCTCGGCAACGACTAAGGGTAGAACCTCAGAAGCGGGCATTGCAAAGTCGTTGCCGAGAAGAAGGTCGACGCCCTCCACTGGCAGTTTCTCCACAATCCCGACATCCAATTCACGTGCCACACCATCCACCTCCAACTCCAACCGCACCAGCGGGTATGACTGAGTTGCATTAATACCCTGCACCACTACCACCCGAGCCGCGTTTATAGGGTAGCTAGTCAAGTTTTTCATCAGAGTCTGGGAAGCACCTGTATCACGCAAGACCTCTACTCCATGCTTGCGCCCCGCCCACATCACGCAACCCCGCCCTCTATGGTCGCAAAAAACATCCTGAGCAGGGTTCGAGCCTCCCAGGTGCTTCTGCATTGGCTGTGCCTCAGCCTCTGACGAACTGCCCCGGGCAAACTCAGATGACTTCGGAGACACACCAATGTTGCAGGCCAAAGACACAGCTGTTGTAGGTGGTTTGCTAGGACAGGCTCTTGCAAAGTGCCCCTTTTTATGACAATGATAACACTCCAACTCCCCTTTGGGCTTCCCTTGGTACTGGGAAGGGCCCGGCCCCTTCTTAAATGGGACGGTGCTAGTCTTGTGGTCAGTCTTGGTATCATAGCTCTTGTACTTGTTTGCATAAGGTATATCACTAACTCGGGGGGGTGGGGCGTCACGCCCCTTGTTACCTGCCTCACTACGCTGGGCAGACCCGCACCCACGAATTAGTGATAGCCGGAGGTCAGCCATCTTAGCTGCCTCCTGTAGAGTTTTTGGTTGCTTTTCTTTAAGGTTTAACGTCAGGTCACCGCCCGTGCATTTGAAAAACTGCTCTAAAAGCACCAACTGTTTAATGTCGTCAAACGTAGTAGCTTTCTCAGACCTCAGCCAATTCCCAAAAGCATCGGACAGCTCCCGGGCATGCTCCAAAAAGGTGCTCTCCCGACCCTTGGTAACACCCCGGAACTTCAACCTGTACGTCTCTGGTTGTACTTCGTATGCTCTCAGGACAGCCTCCTTGAGTTCCTCATAGATAATACAAGACCCTATAGGCAACGCATCGTAGGCTTTAAGACCCTTGCCTATTAATCTAGAGGATACAAGTGTTGCCCATTTATTCTCTGGCCACTGGTGTTCCTGGCACTTCTTCTCAAAGCGTGTGAAAAATTCTGTTACACCACTCTCATCAAACACCGGAACCAGTTTCAATAAGTGCGAGAAAGACTGCTCATGAACACGGTTACCAGCCCCAAGTCGCTGTCCCGTTGTCTCTACTCGCGACTTCTCTACGTCCATGTCGGCACAGTACCTAGTCGACTCTAAATCAGCTTGGATTTTTGCTAGCTTGGCTCTCTCTTCTATCTTGGCTAATTCTATTTGCTGCTCACCTGCCCTGATAGCCTTTCTCTCTTCGATCTTAGCTAATTCGAGCTGAAGCAATAATTCTGGAGATAACCCTTGAGGAGGTGAAGGTGCTACAATGTTTGAAATTACCGGTGGTCCCCCCAGGGGCAACCCACTCTGCCAGTCACCAACCACCTGTGGAAGCGTACCCGGGGTCGGCAAACCACTGGGATGGCTGGGAGTCGAGTGTAGGGGAAGCATGGCCGAAGGGCTCTGAGCACTCAACCCATCTCGCTCACCAGTCACCCTGCCCAGTACACACGTTATCAAGTTATCCTTGGTCGTGCTGCTAGTAACCGCATGACCGATAGCTGTGGCCAGGCATTGAAGACCGCACCGATCCATACCCTCCAACCGCTCGGCAGTAACAGGCCATTGCAAAAATATCCTAGCATCCTCCTCACAGTTCACCCGATTAACCTTTTCATCATACTGTTGTTCCTCAGTCTCGACATTACGTACTGTGTCTCCATTCTCCTCTGACCCAGTATAAGACATGATATCAGCTCACAAAAATTTATCACCACAATATTCAGAAAAGAAGTACCCCAAACTCTTATGTAGCACTATTCACTTGCCAAAAATGTCTGAAGACTCTCAAGTGCTATACTACTTTGCCAAACAAAAATTAACGTGCCCACTATATTCCTCAATAAAACAAATGACCACAACAATCCTGCAATTATCTCTTAGTTCACAAGATCCTGAGCTAGGTCGCCATTTGTTACGATCCAGGTTCTCAAAGACACAGGGCTCTTCAACATTGGACTAGATAATGGCAAAACGCAACAACGGTAACACTAGATCCAACCCCTGCCTTAAACACTGGAAAACAAAACACCATTACCGCCCTGAGTCGTGCCTGGACAACGAGGTATCCTATGACTCGGTAACTGGTGCACACACACTAGGCTGATGCTCAATGAAACAGCCTATTCTCAAACAGTAAAAGATTACTCGATTATGTTACACAAAGAAAAGATAGTTAACGTGATTAATTAACGTTACGGTAGATACTCAAATAACTGGCATTCCTGTATTAAAGAAAGTGCAATGCTAGTCCTGCAACACCAACTGGAAACTTCTGCAATAAGTCTGATGCTGGGAAGATGTTCGTAAAGAATCTTGAACAATTATAATGCAGAATACGGGTCACAATAAATGCTAGGACATATAGTAATAATAGGCAGGCGAATAATAAAGACTGCGCAAAGGTAGAAATGCTCGACAACTAAAGAAATGCTTCGTGACACAACGCAACAGCCTACTAGGGTTGTGCAACTCAACAACAACCTCGGCTCAAAAGTGCAGTGAATAATAATGTTGCATACATATAATAATGGGGGCTTATCTCTAACCAGTGTCTGCTCAGTTAATAAAGTCTAGCTGGGGTATCAAGGCAGGGCAACAATGGGTGAGCATGCGGCTCATAGCCTAACGTTGTCCGAAGGTGGTATAATGAAGATTACGTTATATGACGGGGATGCTCTCTTGATAAATCTAGGTCTCTAGTACCTAGCTCTATCCGGGTGATCCCTCAGAAGTCAACACAAAGAGGCAGCACTATGCTGTGAGGGATAGGCTATGGCCCTCTCACACCACAGCGCTGTGCTCGCAAAGTAAACCCACCCGAAGACAACTTAGGCTCCCACAGTACCTGTCGATGTCGTGCAGGGCTTAGCTAACACTGCACACATCGGAGACAACGACACAGTAACCTTACCCCTAGTCTAGCTTTAGATAACCAAGCAGAATTACTCAACTCCTTGCCAGGGAGACATATACCGGTCTACAACCTTCCCGAGAGAGGACACATACGGAAAAGTCCGTCTCTCTAACCTCAATAAAGCATAATACCTCCTTAACCTAATACATGGAAATATCTGAGAGCTTCGCGTACAATACGACTGGTCGACGGTGAACGTCTATGCTGAAACCAGAAGGGATGTTGGGTTTAATAAAGATTAGAGAATGAGAAAGGAGAAGTCGAGAGAGAGAAATAGTATGCAAAGTGTACAAAGTACAAAGGAGTACAAAGGAAATCAAGCAACAACAGATCTAGTGACCCTTCTAGGTTGCTTGTCCTCCAAAACACTGAGGATCAAGTGTCCAAACAGTGGTTTAGAGTGGGTAAGGGAACATTGGAAAGGGAATTACTGCCCTGGAACTAATGTCCGTGGCAGGATTAGGAAGTTAGTAGGGGACAGATGGGTTAGTAACTGAGGGGGGGATAAAATAAAGTTATTCATTTACAAACGCAGTCAGTCGCGGGTTTGATGCGAGATATTTGTCTAGGCGGAGTTTAAATGAATCAACGGTGATGCAGTCTATAACGTTTCGGGGAAGCCCATTCCACAAGTTGACAACTCGATTGAAGAAGAAATTCTTAGATTCGTGTGAGTTAAAAGATTTACCAATAATTTTGCAACCGTTTCCCCGCGTGTAATTAGATTGGTCGATAGTGAAGTACTTACTACAGTTCATATTGTCGATGCCTTTGATGATTTTGAACACTTGAATTAAGTCACCTCTTAATCTGCGCTGGGTTAAAGGAAATAGATTTCATTCTCTAAGACGCTCTTCGTATGGTTTGTTCTTTAGGCTAGGTATCATTTTGGTAACTCTACGTTGAACTCGTTCTAGCTTGTTTATATCTTTTGGTAATAAGGGCACCAGGATTGAACGCAGTATTCCAGAAGAGGGCGGACTAATGAATTGTAAAGGGTTAGGATAACTTCTTTGGATTTATGCTCAAATGACCTGCCTATAAAGCCAATTATTTTGTTTGCCTTCTTAACAACTTCTGAACATTGTTGACTCGGTTTTAGGTTACTCGATATTGTTACTCCCAGATCGGTTTCTCTGTTTACATTCTTAAGCTGAGTGCCATTCATCGAATAGTTTGCTTTCTCATTTAGGTATCCGATATGTAGTACTTTACATTTATCCGCATTGAAACTCATTTGCCAAATTTGGGCCCAACATGACAATTTATCTAGATTGTGTTGCATATCGTCAACTTGTTCTTTTGAGAGTACGCTATTGCAATTTTTGTATCGTCAGCAAATTTTGAGATTGTACAGGTAAGACCCTCATCTATGTCGTTGATGTAAATTAGAAAGAGAATTGGTCCTAGTACCGATCCCTGGGGTACCCCGCTACTTACATTGGTCCATTTTGATGCCTTACCGTTTATGACTACTCTTTGCTTTCTGTCGCTGAGCCAATTTTCTATCCATTTCAACACACCGTCTTGTATTCCATGCGCTTTTAGTTTTAGCAGTAAACGTTTGTGGGGAACTTTGTCAAAGGCCTTTTGAAAATCAAGGTATATAATATCTACAGCTTTACTCTCATCGTAGAGGTTGAGGATATCGTGGAAGAAGTCTAAGAGGTTTGTTAAACAGGAACGTTTTTTACGAAAGCCGTGTTGAGTATCTTTAAGTATGTTATTTTCCTCTAAGTGATTTACGAGTCTGTCTCGTATGACCGTTTCTAGCATTTTACATACAACTGAGGTTAAGCTAATTGGACGATAGTTACTGGGTAGGGATTTGCTGCCTTTTTTGAATATCGGTGTTACGTTGGCTAGCTTCCACTGATCGGGCATAGTTCCAGACTGCAAGGATTTTTTGAATAGTAATGTCAGTGGTTTAGAGAGCTCATCCTTAGCTTCCTTTAGAACTCTAGGCGAGATTGTATCAGGTCCAGGCGTTTTATTTACCTTGAGTTTATCTAAACAATTCAATACTTCTCTCTCTGTAACGGTGATATTGCTTAGAACATCTGAATTATCAATCTGAATCGGCGATGGTGTAGGGATATCACTGAGGTCTTCTGTTGTAAAAACTGATGCAAAGAAGGTATTGAGGGCATTACTCATTTGTTCTTCGTCTTTGGTGTATTCTCCATTTCATCGACTAACGGTCCAACAGTTGAAGTAACGACTTTTTTCTTTCTGATATAACTATAGAATTCTTTCGGGTTTGATTTACTTTGATTCGCAATATGTAACTCTAAGGTCTTTTTACTTTGCTTAATTAACTTTTTGGCTTTGCGTCGTACCTCTACAAATTTCAGCCGTTCTTCGTCATTTTGTGAGGATTTTAATCTATCATTTGCAAATTTTTTAGCAAGCAGGCAGTTTGAAATATCTTTATTCCACCATTTGGGCTTATTATTATGGCCTGGACGCCGAGTTTTTGATGGTATGCAGTCTTGCACTGCTTTTAGGTAAGTGGCTTCGAATAACTTCCAAGATGTATTTATGTCGTTATTGTGAATTAAAAAGCTCCAGTCAGTTTCTTTAAACATAGCTCTAAGTTTATGGAAGTTTGCTTTCTTGAAATTAGGGACTTTTTCGATGCTACTATTTGGTTCGTTACTAGTAAACTTTAAAGTGAAAGTTATCGTACGATGGTCGCTGTTACTGAATTCATCACCAACATTCAAATTCTCTATTAATTCTTCTTTTGTTGCAAGTACAATGTCAAGAACGTTATTACCACGGGTCGGCGTTCCAACAAATTGATAAAGCGAACTCTCTTGCAAGTTCGTATACAAGTCATGTCCGGAGTGTGAAGTAAGAGTATCGCCCCACTTGGTCACAGGTAAATTAAAGTCACCAAAAATTACGGTATCTTGTGAGTTACTTACATCTGCAATTTGTTCGTAAATTTCTCGGTCAGTTTGCACTGATTGAGCTGGAGGTCTGTATATTAATGCAAGTATTATTTTGGTACCTTTATTATTCTTTATTAGCACAAAAGATGCGTCGACGTTCACAATTTGAGGTTTTGACAATAGGGTAGGGTTAAGACTTTCTTTGATATAAAGTAAAACGCCACCTCCATTTTGATTTATTCGGCTTTTCTCAAACATTACATAACCGGGAAGTGAATACTCTGCTAAAAAGTCTCTATCTTCTGTATTGAGCCAAGATTCTGTTATGCCAATCACATCATAATTTTCTGTAAACACTAGCTCCTCTAAATCTGAAAATTTATTGCGTATGCTACGAGCGTTTGCATAGAAAACCTTTAAATTTGTTATTTTAGAACTCACGGAACGCTCTTTAATAATATTTTTGGTTCTTGTCGGATCTACATTTATGTTCATGGCTGTCCTCGGTCCTCGCTGTCTTCGGTCCTTATCGCTGGTGGTCCTCGGTTGCCTCTGTTTTTTTCTTGGCGTTGGATGATTTATGTCACTGCTGCTTCTTCTCGGATGGCGTTTTTTGATCCATGGCTGCGGACTGCTTCGTGTAGGAGACGACCCATGCGTGCTGAACCCACAGGGTTTAGATGAGTGCCATCCTTGCGGAATAGAGTAGGCTGGTTGTAGAAGTTGTCCCAGAGGTTGATGAATTCAACTTCTTCCCTCAGACACAAATGTTTTAGTCGGCTATTTGTGCTGAAAGCCTTGTCGTAGAATTTGTCAGGTGCGTCGATCTTGGGGAGAATGCCTGAGATGATGATATTCCTTGACTTGTTTTTGTAGTGCTGGATCATCTTGCGATATTTCTCCATCAACTCTTCGGATCTGGTGCGCATGACGTCATTTGAACCAGCATGGATGACAAAAAGGGTATTTTCATTTGCATCCTTTGTGGTATCTTCGAAGGCTTCCACAATGTCGTCCAGTCCAGCTCCTGGGATGCAAAATCTTTTTCGTTGATTTGGGACTCTGTCGCAGAACTCTTCGACCTGTCCTCGTAGGATGGAATCCCCAACGAGCCTGGTCTCTTCTGGTTCGTCTTCCATCTCTACCAATATCTCAAATCTGTTGGACATTGTGACTGGTAGATGAGACCTTTTCTGCGTTGGCCGTGCACCGTTCCTCACTGGTGTAAATCCGGAAACCTGTGGTGGCGGGACTCTACGTACAGGTCGGGGAGAGGAGTGGTTAGAACTGGGGCGAGGGGTTGGTACTGTTCGTGCTAGCAGGCTTCTTGCACGAGGAGTGGGGGAGAGACTAAGGTGAACAGGGCGGCTGTCCTGGTTTGATGTCGGCTCAGGTTCATCAGAAGCATCTGCTGCAGTGTCTACTGCAGGTGTTGGATTGTTGGCAGATGACGTTGGGGCGGTGGTGGATGCTGGAGTTGAAACAATTTGAGTTAGTGATACTCCAACGTTGAGTGTTACAAACTCTTGGAGTGATTCCAGCTTCCTGGTGAGGGCGTTGATCTTGTTGAGGGCTTCATCCAATTTTGCTGTCAAATCCCCTCGTTGCTGGCAGAGTCGGCAGACTTGTGGATCGGCAGGAGCAAACATGGAAGCACCAAACCTACCGGCGCAGTTCGTACAGGCACGAGGCATGGTGACGATCACTTTCTTAAGTTCACTTCACTCACTTAAAAACACTTAACTCACTTTAAAAACACTAAACTCACTTTAAAAACACTTCACTCCCTTCAGGTCGCTTCACTTACTTAAATAGGCCTAACCGAAAACAAAAATGTTGAAATACACACAAATAGGTTATCAGCGGTGATAGCCTAACCAAAAATTAAAACAAAACAAAATTAAATTTGAATACGCAGTGATAGCCGAACCGAAAACAATTTTATGTTTATTTAAACAGAAATAGGCCACCAGGGGTTATAGCCTATCCTAACCGAAAACAAAAATTATGAAATACCGGTACGCAGAAATAGGTCACCAGCGGTGATAGCCTAACTGAAAATTTAAAAATTGAAGTACGCAGAAATAGGCCACCAGGGATGATAGCCTAGACTAACCGAAAACAAAATTAACCGAAAACAAAAATTATGAAATACCGGTACGCAGAAATAGGCCACCAGCGGTGATAGCCTAGACTAACCGAAAACAAAAAATATGAAATACTGGTACGCAGAAATAGGCCACCAGCGGTGATAGCCTAACTGAAAATTTAAAAATTGAAGTACGCAGAAATAGGCCACCAGGGATGATAGCCTAGACTAACCGAAAACAAAATTAACCGAAAACAAAAATTATGAAATACCGGTACGCAGAAATAGGCCACCAGCGGTGATAGCCTAACTGAAAATTTAAAAATTGAAGTACCGTACGCAGAAATAGGCCACCAGGGATGATAGCCTAGACTAACCAAAAACAAAAATAACCACAAACAAAAAAGTATGAAATATGCAGAAGTAGGCTACCCGGGGTGATAACCTACCTAAAAACGCAAAACAAATATATATATATATATATATATATAATAGAATATGTGACTAAATATACAATTCACCAAATAGAGATTATATAAAAATAAAGTGTACCTGCACACAAGGGGTTAATATACTGTATCAACAGATGGCGCTGGTGTCACTGTAGGCTAGTCGAGCAGGATTATATTTAGATAAACAAAGTTATCAGTCAAAGGTTACTACAGTACAAGATCATGCAAGCAACAACTAAAATTACAGATATATATATAGCTACAGTAGGATACTGAATACGATAACTACTAGAGTTAATAAGAAAATACAAAGCTAGGTCGATTTAGAGGTGCGCGTGCGTCGTCTGCTACAAGCTAGGATAACAAATGTAAACAACAATGTTTATCAGTCAGAAAAGCAATAAAATAACATGCACGGCAACTACAGAACTATGTGGAGGTTAAACAAGCACTTAACTACTGTTCATGTAATGAATAAAGGGAATTGGGATATGAAATACTCAAATTAGGATAGAGTTTTCTCAGTGGCGATGCGGAGCTGTAGGCGGTGCTAAAGCCGGCGGGTGAGTCTCTGGAAAGTGGTGAGTATGGGGGACAGAATTGCAAAGGATGTAGGCGATACGCGTGTCAGGCAAGCTCTGAGCTGGTAAAGAACACGAGGCCGCGATGGGAAGGGACTAGTTGACCACCCGGCCGCCAACGCCGTCAGCGCCCAAGCGAGCCGCGTCATAGCTCACCCCGCTGCCAGGTGTACTCCCTCACCCTCTCTCGCTCGCCTCCCACACAAGCAACATTTATATTATAGCGAATATAAAATATAAGGCGCAGTCACAGACCAAAACAAAGACCATTTCTAGACTGTCTGTGGCAACACGACACTAATTAAATAAAGCAGATCATTCTAGGACAACTGTAGCCCATCCCCCCATCCTGGCGAGCGCTAGAGAGCTGCAATGCCCCACGCAACCATTCTGCTAACGCCGGGAGGCGTCACATCACCAAAACAGGTTCAGAGTGAGAAGGTGTGGTAGGTGATAGACAGGTGGCCTGTATCACACAGTGATCAGAAGATCCAAGCGGGGACCTCACTGTTACATCATAATTTTCTGAATTGGTTGTTTAAAATAAGTCCAGTAGGTGGGAATTATGATTAGGATTATCTAGTACACGGGTGGGTTCGCTTATTTTCTTTGTCAATATTAAGACTGTTTGTGTCATTTAGTTTCCTGGCGAACGATAGCGAGCCTGAAATTTAGAAGAATCCGGCCTTCGGCCGATAATTTTTTTCTACCGAAAAATGTACAAATATATCTTGAAGACGGATCCTGAAGATGTTTTTGTTTTTTTGTTATTGACGTCTAGAGACGTAACTAGAACAATAATAAACAAATAAAGATCGACCAATAACTGAACCATCCCCCTTAACTATAATAGATATGTGGGTCAAAGGCCGTTATTGAGCTGACTAAAAACTAGAGAGATTGATTAAAACAGGAAAGGGAAGAGGCAACACATTGAAGCTGTGGATGCAGGAAATGTTATCCCAACAGTGTTTAAGGGGAGGTTTTTAGTTTGTTCCCTAGACCTCCATCAAACATAACATTATACCCCCTAGACCTCCTTTCAAGATAAATGATTACATCTGTCAATAGAAAAATATTCCGGCCAAACGCCGGTGCCTCTTAAGTTACAGGCTGGATATCACTCGCCAGGAAATAATCGACACCTAAATGGCACGAAAGGTCTTAAAATTGACAGAAATGTAGCAAAGTTTTGTTCTAAATGGCCAAACTAATGGGGCGAACATCTTAACATTTCAAAATCAATGGGGCTAAGCATGAGGGAGAAAGGGATCCAGAAAAAATCCCTCAAGTGTAAATCCCCCCTTAATATATAACAGTTAGAAAACCTATGGACATATGTGAAGGATGATAGTATTTAGATGACAAAGGAATAGACAATGGAAGTACACACACAAAGATATACACATGCAGATCGAATTTTATTCTCGGTTATGAAGAGCATGTAGTTTCCAAATATATATGGACTACAGAATGTCATATCAGTAACACCCCGTTCTTAACATTAATCATCCATTACAAACCCCAATGTACTTGAATAAACTAATGAAAGCATATGGTCCTCCCGGGATTTGAACTCGGGACACCACACCCAGAACATAAACATCTGTGGCAGAGTGGTCTTGCTACTGGACTGGTAATCCAATGGACCCGGGTTCGAATCCCAATATGTCAATGGGAAGATATTATTGGGATGGAATTTGTGCTGTACCTAGTTTCAGTGCATTACCACAGCACACCGAAATGCCAAAAAAATACCCTCATTGTTCCCTGATTAAGTAGTATTGTATGAATATTCCCATATTCACAATATGTTACAGGGGGGCAATGCCTTGTGAGTTTATTGCTCAATAGGTGGCGTTCTGAGAGTGAGGGTCCGAGTGTGAGGGGTGAGACTGTGAAGCACAGAGGCGAGGCGGCTTCAGAGATGGAATTGCTTCGAGCCGGGGTGCTTCGCATGTCTCACTCCCTAGACTGGAACAAGACCTCAAGGGCCTCACCGTGTTCAGCGGTGTAGTGAAAAGGCTCTCAGCCTATGCCAGAGAGGGAGTAGTTGTAATATAGAAGAAAAAAAAAAAAAGAAAAAAAAAAAAAAAAAAAAAACACCAACACAGTTAAAGGTTGAGTACACGATCACGATTAATATCCATTTTCGAAATTTGGATATCAATTTAATCATGTACTTAGACCCAACTGCATCATGGAAAGCGTATTTGTTTAGTGAGAGGAAAGAACATTGAATGGGGTCAATATCACTTAGGAAAATGATGTGTACCTGTATATTGTCTAGTGACTTACATTAGGAGAGCACTATGTCATTATTGGCAACGCATTTCTGATTGTTTGGGGATCAAAGAATCTTAATGAGTTGTACACGTATTCATATGTATACATAAATTCATGAAAACAAGAACAGATCTGCACAATAATACGCCCTCTCCATTCAGTTCATATCTTCATTGTGTCAAAACCTTTCTAATTCACAATTGTACTAATGAAACTACTACTATCTGAGGATAGCCTGAACACTATCAAAACTATTGAGACAGAGTGCAACAGAGTAGAGATGGTAAATCCAGTGACTGTAACACCGAGTATTTAGTTCTCCCTTAAGTAGAGTGTAGTTCGCCTTAAGTATCTGACCAAAGCCGCCCAAGTAGGCAGCGGCAGTCTTATAGAGCAGAGAAGTCTGGATCGGCTTAACCAAGTTACGTAATTGGGAGGGAGGAAACAAAATTGTTACCTTTTGATATGTTTCGTCCGACTTCAATCATTAACGTAATTACTAAGCCTAGGAAACACCTATAGAAATAAAAGGGCTGCCGCCCCTATCAATTTAATAGTTTAACTCCCGTAGGTTTTTCTGAAGCTGAATACAATCGTCCGGAGGTTGCCCAAATAAAACAAATATTAGCTTTACTCGACAAATTCACGTGTGCTGTGTGGCGCCTAGCTTCAATTTGTCCATTTGTGTCTTAACAAATTGGCAATTATGAATTTTCAGAACTTTAAACTTCGCTTTCATGATGGGAGCTGGAAATGTAATTTGAGAAGTGGCATGACAAAGTGGATTTGTTCACGACGTTTAGGTGTATATTGTGTGTGAAAGAGAGAGAGAAAGAAAGAGAGAGAGAGAGACATCGCCGGTCCTGAAAGGGTGAACCTTGTATAGCTCCTCCACTTCCTCTTTTGGTCTAACTACAACTCAATCTTCAGGGGGGATGGGCGTATATATTTGTTCATTTATATATTTGTTTAATTATTTGTGTTATTAGTTTTCTCTCTAGACCTCCATCAAGCTTTAACAAAAAACAAAAACACCCCCAAGACCCTCCTTCAAGAAAAATTTGTAAATTTTTCGCCGGTTCCTCTTAAATTACAGGCTCGCTATCGTTCAGTTGCCCTCTGACCCTTGACTAGTGCGGACGTCCCCAGTGACCGCTAGTGAACCTGTTTACCCTTAGTGAGGTCCTAGTGAACTTTCTTAGTGATGGCTGTTGTTGATGAGTCTGCTGTCTCCTCCCATACTCTCCAGCTTTGTCTTGCTTTGCAAGAAAGACTGGAGAGTGTGGAGCAGGAGATTCAGTGTCTCAAAGATGAAAATTTGGCCTTGAGACTAGCTATGGCGGAGAAAAAGTGTGAGGCTACCGGAAGTGTTCCCAGGGATCGTGAAGCCCCTTGGAAAGTGGTGTCAACCAGTGCAACGGCCTGCAAGCTGAAAAGGCAGCCACTCAAGACCCACAACAACTTCAGCACCTTGGCTGATGAGAGTGATGGCGAGGAAGTGGCGATCATCGAGGCAGTGAGAGGGGAGGGAGGGAAGTCTGCTGCTGTTGCTGCTACAACTCCTGCTACACGCCGACAACGGAAAAAAGCTAAGTTCATTGTCGGTGATTCAATGGTTAGGTACCTTGATGGGGCTACTAACACTCATGTTAGTAAAGTTGTCTGCCTACCTGGAGCCGGAGTCGGGAGGGTGGCAGAGAAGATGGATGGTGTCCTAGAAGTGGGTGGGGAGGACCCCATCATCTTCATCAACGCGGGATCCAATGACATATGGAGATGCAGGACTGAGGAGTTGCTGACCAAGTACCAGGAAATGCTGGAGAGGATCAAGGAGAAGGGTGGATTTCCTGTGGTACACAGTATCCTGCCAAGAAGAGGGGTACGGAAGGAATGGTCCTCCAGGGCTATTGGTGTAAATATCCGGCTGGAGAAGTATTGGGAGGCAAAGTCAATACCATTCCTAGATAACTGGACCCACTTCTATGGTAAGGATGAACTGTATGCCCAGGATGGAGTACATCTTTCTCGACTAGGAATTTCGACCTTGGCCAGCTCACTGGACAAGATTGTTGCGGGGTTTCGTTAAAAAAACCTGGGTGTGTAAGTAAAATACTGTCTCCATATGGAGCAGGCACTTCATGTGACAAACCAGTGAGTAAAATAGAAATAATCAGTCAAGATAGTGCGAATATAGTGATGTGTAATAGTAGTATCGATAACACTACACATGTAACTGATAGTAAAGATGAGATTACTGATAGAGTAGAATTTCCGTCTAGAGCTAGTAGTTCAACAGGAAATAATAAGTTAGCTAAAAACAAAAGAAAATTAGTTGCAAATAAAAGTAATAGGTTGAGGGTATATTATACAAATTGTAGGAGTTTATGTAACAAAATGAACGAACTTAGAGCACTCGTTAGCACAGAAAATATAGACATAATAGCGCTAACTGAAACTTGGATTAATACAGAATCTAGGCATTTTTTAGCAGAATTTGATATTCCAGGATATAGTTTGTTTAAATATGACCGAACAAGTAGGAGGGGCGGGGGTATAGCAGTGTTTGTCAGGAGTACATTAAAAAGCTGTATTAAATCAGGTATTAGACTAAATAATGATAATGAAAGTGTTTGGGTAGAGGTTAACGAAGGTAGTGAGACCATAGTTATTGGAGTTATATATAGACCGCCTAATATGAGTAGAAATGGCGGAACATCGTTATGGGAGGAAATTAAAATAGCATCAAGGTTTAGCAATGTGTGCATTATGGGGGATTTTAATTTTCCGAACGTTGATTGGCAGCACCAAGTAGGCGACTCCGATTCAGTAGAGTTTATTGAGGTAGTACAAGATAGTTTTTTATTTCAATTCATAGATACGCCGACTAGAGGTATTAATATTCTTGATTTAGTTTTCAGTAACAATGAACAATTGATAAATGATGTAGAGATTGGTGACCACCTAGGAAATAGCGATCATAAATCTATTTATTTTAATATACAATAGAGAGGGAATGCTAAAGAGAATACGACACTTATCCCAGATTTCAGAAAAGCCGATTATGGTGGGCTAAGAAGAGACTTAAGGGTGGACCCTATTGTTAAGCAATTAAGTCAGGATATGCCAGAGTTAAACTTGCCACCTACATATAACCAGTTTATTGCTTCACTCCACAATGCTCAAAATAAATATATCCCTAAAAGAAAATTTAGATCGCCGCAGAACCAACCAAAATGGATGACTAATAAGCTAATAGATCTTATAGGAAAAAAGAAAGGAATATATAGAAAAATAAAGAAAGGCGAAAATCATCTACATATATACTATCAGACTCTATCAAGACAGGTCAAAAAGGAAATCAGGAAAGCAAAAAGAAATTATGAAATAAGGATAGCCAGTGACTCAAAAAATAACCCTAAAGCTTTTACCAACTATATAAATCTAAAGTTAGAGATGTAATAGGCCCCCTAAAAACTTCAATAGGAGAAATAACAGAAAATGATTTAGAAATGTGCAGTACATTAAATAGTCAGTTTCTTTCCGTTTTCACTAATGAAAATTTGGCACAGATTCCAGAAGTCAATATGGTATATAGTGATAGTATAGAAAATATGTTAAGTACAGTTAGTATAAGTAGAAATGATGTGCTTAAGGAAATTGACAGACTGAAACCTCAAAAATCGCCTGGTCCTGACGAGGTATATGCTAGAGTATTAAAAGAATGCAGAGATGAGTTAAGTAGCCCATTAGCATTTTTATTTAACAAGTCATTAGAAACAGGTTTAGTTCCAGAAGCTTGGAAGCTTGCAAATGTAGTTCCGATCTTCAAAAAAGGTGATAAATCGATAGCATCCAATTACCGTCCCATTAGTCTCACATCAATCATAGGAAAGTTGCTAGAGTCTATTATTGCTAGGAAAATTAGAAGCCACTTAGAAAAATTTAACTTAATAAATTCTTCGCAGCATGGATTCACTCAGGGACGTTCTTGCCTTACTAATTTGCTTAGCTTTTTCTCAGAGGTATATGAAGCAGTAGATAGTGACAAGTCATATGATATATTTATTTAGATTTCAGTAAAGCTTTCGACAGAGTCCCTCATGAGAGATTGATGAGAAAGGTTGAGGCACATGGAATAGGAGGATCGTTGTTGGGATGGATTAGGTCATGGCTAATTGGTAGGAAACAGAGAGTCAGCATAAATGGTACCAAGTCAGAGTGGGGAGCAGTCAAAAGTGGTGTCCCCCAGGGATCGGTATTAGGTCCCCTGTTGTTTCTTATATACATAAATGACCTAGATTTAGGTATAACTAGTAGGATAAGTAAATTCGCAGACGATACTAAAATGGGGAGATCAATTGATTCAGATAGCGATATAGAGTGCCTCCAAAGGGATCTAGATACCTTACATGAATGGTCAGTAAATTGGCAGATGAAGTTTAACATTGACAAATGCAAGGTATTAAAGATAGGGAAGATGCAAACAAATGTTAAATATAAACTAGCTAATTTAGAATTAGAAAATTCAGACTGTGAGAAAGATCTAGGTGTGTTTGTTAGCAATGATTTGAAGCCTAGAAAACAGTGTATAAGCGTTCGTAATAAGGCAAACAGGATTCTCGGGTTCATCTCTAGGAGTGTGAGTAACAGAACTGCTGATGTTATCTTAAAACTTTACTTGTCATTAGTGAGACCCCATATGGATTATGCTGTCCAATTTTGGTGTCCTTATTACAGAATGGACATAGATTCATTGGAGAGAATACAGCGTAGAATGACAAAAATAATCCATAATATTAGAAATCTTTCGTATGAAGAAAGGTTGAAGAAATTAGGTTTACATTCGTTAGAGAGACGCAGAGTTAGAGGGGATATGATAGAGGTGTTCAAGTGGGTTAGTGGGATTAACAAAGGGGACATGACAAATGTACTAAAGCTCAGTGATAGCGAAAGAACTCGTACCAATGGTTTCAAATTAGATAAATTTCGTTTCAGAAAAGATATAGGCAAATATTGGTTTGGTAACAGAGTTGTAGATGGGTGGAATGGACTACCAAGTGATATAGTGGGGTCTAAAACGGTAGGGAGCTTTAAGATAAAATTGGATAAGCATATGGACGAGAGGGGTTGGGTGTGAAGGGGAATCAGCCGGGTTGGGCCAATCAGCACTCTGCATACCCCCATAATCCTGCGTTAATCTCTAACCGTTTTGGTAAGATGATCCTCAGGGTATTAGAGTGTTGAGCCTATAATTGGGCTTTGTAATTGAACTGGGGTTGTGTGGGACAGGGATCTGCCTTGCTTAGGCCAATCGGCTTTCTGCAGACTCCCATTTTCTTATGTTCTTATGTTCTTATGTTCGCCAGGAAAAAATGGACACCTCAATGACACGAAAAGTCCTAATATTGACAACGAAATGGTGTGAACAGTTTTAACATTGCCAAACTAATGGGTTAAACTTCTTAAAATCTTAAAACTAATAGGACTACGCATGAAGGAGAAGGGGGACCAGCAAAGCGACCCATCTCCCCTTAATAAGTCTCATCTATGTTTGAGGAGAGGCTAATATTCAGCCGTTATTAAACTCGGTTCTCTATGACCATCGGGACATTAAATCCAAATAAACTGAGACGTATTGTTCCTTAGTGATCAGAGTATTCTTTAAAGAAGGTTTTCTGGACCCCCTTCTTCCTCATGTTTAGCCTAATACATTTGGGAATTCAAATGTAACAAGTCAATACAGTAATAACTCTTCCAGTATACTATGGTGAGGTCATTCATATAAATGTAACAAGTCAATACAGTAATAACTCTTCCAGTATACTATGGTGAGCATCATATAAATGTAACAAGTCAATACAGTAATAACTCTTCCAGTATACTATGGTGAGGTCATTCATATAAATGTAACAAGTCAATACAGTAATAACTCTTCCAGTATACTATGGTGAGGTCATTCATATAAATGTAACAAGTCAATACAGTAATAACTCTTCCAGTATACTATGGTGAGGTCATTCATATAAATGTAACAAGTCAATACAGTAATAACTCTTCCAGTATACTATGGTGAGGTCATTCATATAAATGTAACAAGTCAATACAGTAATAACTCTTCCAGTATACTATGGTGAGTGTATTCATATTTCTATAACAAGTTTAAGAAGGATCTGTTGAAAATTATCGGCTGATTGAGACCATGTTATGGTCCTATAGGCATATGCTAAGGAGTTACTGGAACTCCTGTTTCACTTGTTTGGCTTCCCCCACTGTTTGTCTGTGCCTCACATACACATAAGTAATGCAGCTGCCGCTCACAAACAACTTCTATTTATTTCACAACACTTAACAAGCATACCATACTTCTTTCCAGCACCCTTAATTTACCTTCCTCTAACGTACCTTGATTTTGGCTCTCAGTCACACTTTCAACTATATTTTTGTTTTTGTGTTTTGGTGTGGGGGGAGGTAGCTTGCCTTTTACCTCCTTCATTCACATATATCTTGTATTTTATCTCATTGATTATTAGATATCTGTCCTAAGCTCCAAAACATCGTGTAATGGTAGCAGGAATATTATTAAGACTGAGTGACGCCCTCGATTACAGTAGAAGCTAATATTCATCGCATTGTTACTATGTGAAACTATGTAAGTAATCAATTAGACAAAAAGGCGCCATTATCATTGCTCGACTGATAAATGTTGTCGTAAAAAAACAAAAGCAAAATTGTGGTGTATGTGGTTGAAATGTGGGTTGGTTGGTGTGGCTATCCTCTCTACCCTGCTTAGTCCAGTAAAAATATGAAAATTTTCCCCAAACCCCAAACAAATTGCAAGAGTTTGTTTTATGGTTGGAAGTTGTTGTATAGGTATCAAGGAACATCCCACCCAAAATCCAACGACGGGAAATTACTTAATCAGCATAAATCCAAAATGGCCGCCTAATTATTTTTAAATGCTCCGATTCTCCTAAACAGTTGGTTTTAGGGCCTATAAATGTATTACAGAGGTATATCAATGTGATACCGAAAAATTTAATTAGCCAATCAAAGTGCTGAGGGATGTAGTTGTAACGTCATGATGTGACATGACATATATTTAATGATATTCAGGTGATTCCCTTGCATAACACAGCAGCATGTCAACTAATACTTTTGTTTGCTTTCAGGTTAGTCATGTCTGACAATCCGGCTGCACCCAACCAAGATGATCGACCAGGAAACCAATGGCTTTGCGCAATTTGCAAGGGATGCTTATCTGATGGAATGGAAACCGTCTGTCTCAAAGAGAAAGGAGCAGCAGGGATTAATGCAGCCAGTGATGAGAGGGGCACCCCGTCTATCATTGTCTCAGCTGGACAAATTGTGCATGTTGAGTGCCGAAAGACTCATACAAGGAAACGGGACATAGAGCGTTCAAAGTCCTCGAAAAGGAAACATGAGGATGACACAAGACCTATTCTCCGCTCTCAGGTTCCGGAGTTCTCTTTCAAGGATTGTTGCTTTCTCCGTGGAACTCGTATAGTGAATGATGATCGGCACCATGGTGAGGAAGTGTTTAGTGCAAGAACGTGGGACTTCCAGAAATCGATAGTGCCAGCTTGTAAGGGCAGGGGCCATGATGATGAGTGGGGAGGGACAGTGTCTAGACGTATCACAGTTGCAAGAGACCTTCCTGCAGTTGATGCTGTTTATCATAAGGTGTGTAGTGTCAACTTTCTCACTGGAAAGAAAGTTCCCAGTAAGTATTTGAAGCAAGACGAGAGTAAATTTGAGCAACGTGGACCTATTCATGTGAAAAAGAAACAACATCTTGGTCGGAATGTTGATGCATCACGGGAGGAAGCATTTTTATGTGTGATAGATGAGTTTATTGAAGATTACACTGAACAAACAACAGTGAATGATTTGGTGGAGAGAATGTCGCAAATATGTCCTGAACCTTATAGCTCTGTTTGCATGCGTCAGAAAATCGAGAAGCAGCTTGGCCAAGATGTAATAATCACTAATGTAAATGGCAGGGACAATGTTATCACCATTCGATCAAGTGCTGCAAAGATCTTGCAGGAATTTTATGACTCTCCAAAGGCAGATGACGAGGAGGCAGAAAAAAGGAAAATTGTTAGAGCAGCAGCAGCATTGATTAGGTCAGACATCAAGAATGTGAAGGATAACTTGGATTTCTATCCAAAAGCAGAGGATTTAAAATCTGTAAAAGGAAATGTTTCATACTTACCACAGACTCTTAGAATATTGCTGAATGAAATTTTCAAAAGTGACACCACGGATCTTGAAATGGGATCAATAGGTCAGAGTATTATGCAGCAAACAAGACCAAGGACTTTACTTGCACCACTGCAGTATGGTTTGGCAGTGCAAATGTACCATCAGTTTGGGTCTCGCTTTCTAATTGACAGTTTAAATAGCCATGGATACTGTCTATCATATTCAGAAATGCTTCGTTTTTCAAAAGCTGCTGCATCAAAATTCTATGTCACCAACATGGTCACGTCAGGACACTTTACCCACTTCATTGCCGATAACGTGGATCATAATATTCATACTCTCGATGGCCATGGTACGTTTCATGGAATGGGGATCATGTCTACTTCAACACCAGGATTGGTTTCACATGAGAGCATCCCAAGGATGTCCACCGCAGACTGCAGCCTTCATGATGCAAAGATCAACATCCGGTACTACAAATGTTTGACTGGCAGTTGTGAGAAAATATTTTACCAGAAGCTGCCAGACATATGTGCAAGTGATGAACGCTGGCAGATAGATGTCCTATGGAAGTCGGCGTGGAGTTTCAGACCCCAGCGCCCTGCATGGTCTGTGCTGCTGCAGGCAGTAACAAATGGTCCTCATACAGGAAAAGCATTCTTCCATCTCCTTCCCATGATTGACATGAATCCAAATGACCTCACCTGCATCTACTCGACTCTCCACTTCATCGCCAAGGAGTGTAAGCACAATGGAGCCACCCCAAGCATTACATTTGATCAGCTACTTTGGTGGAAGCTGGGAAAAGGGTGGTGATGAATGGTAGGGAGCTACAGTACATGTTCTCAATAACATATACACGATTCTATAAATACACATAAACACACTAATGCCACCCCTATAATCAATTATAGGGGAGGTGTGGCAGAGTGGTCTTGCCACTGGACTGGTAATCCAATGGACCCGGGTTCGAATCCCAATATGTCACTGGGAAGATATTATTGGGATGGAATTTGTGCTGTACCTAGTTTCAGTGCATTACCACAGCACACCGAAATGTCAAAACAAAATACCTTCATTGTTCCCTGATTAAATAGCACTGTATGAATATTCCTATGTTAAAAATATGCTACAGGGGGGCAATGCCTAGTGAGTTAATTGCTCAATAGGTGGCGTTCTGAGAGTGAGGGTCCGAGCCTGGGGAGTGAGATTGTGAAGCACAGAGGCGAAGCAGCTTCAGAGATGGAGTGGGGTTCGAGCCGCGAAATAGGTGCTTCGCATACCTCATTCCCTAGGCTGGAACAAGACCTCACGGGCCTCACGGTGTTCAGCGGTAGAGTGTAAAAGGCTATTATCCTATGCCCGAGAGGGAGTAGTTGGAATATAGAAAAAAAAACAAAAAAAAACCACACACACAATCGCACACAGCCTCTCTTTCACACCTACACTACCAAACTTACACACCAAAGACGATTAGATACCAACATACACCTCTATATGAATCACACACACACACATGTTAGGGATTTCTACTTTATTAAAGTGTCACTGGTTGTATTGTGGTATTGTGCTTATTATGGTGGATGTGATCTTTAATTAGTTATGATTGAATATCCTATGCAGTGTTATGAGCCTGGTATAGTTAATTTGACATGTACGCAGCTTAGTATCGTATATAGGAAAATATTGTCCATGAGGACACAAAGCGTGTGGCAGTGAAAAGTTCCTTCCTCCTCACTCTCCCTTTCTTACGATAATCCCCACATTCCATTCTACTCCCTATTCCTCTAACCTTCTACTCGTGCCACCTCCCCCCCCCCCCTTTCTCTCTTCTCTACTTCTCTCCAAATCCCTAAAATCGTTCGTTGGCTGAGGGTATGAAAGGTTTTGGTTATAATTAGTTAATACTGTATTAGGCTTGTCTAAGCATAAGTGTTGATTACAATAGATATCATAGAATGCATTGTAAAATTCATATTTTAATCCAAAGAGTATCTAATAAGTTTATGATGAATACAGTTGGATAGTTTGAGGCCAGAGCAAAGTGAGTCCAGAGTACATTTTGACTAAGGATATTAGTGTAAACTCAACCACCATCTGGAACTAAACTGCCCTGTGTCCACGTTTGTAAAAAAATCACCATGAGAGGGATAAGTATTGTTATTCTATGTACAATTGATTGCTTTCACTTACTGTATGTACAATTGATTGCTTTCACTTACTGTATGTACAATTGATTGCTTTCACTTACTCTCTTGGAGGGTAATTATGTATTTTTGTTGGCTAAGAGCGTCTTTATTGTTTCACTTTAATGTTTCTCACTATGATATTTTCATTATATTTAATTGTTTTTATGTTTTGTTCAAACCCAAGGCCTTAACCTTGGGATCTTAACTTGTGTATAAATAATCTCATGTAAATCAATCATAATTTTATTTTACATAATCTTTACATTTTACACCTTTAATTTTGTGCTAGTATATTATTATTTTGATTGTTGTGATAAATCTAAGTCAAAGTCACTAATGATAACTAATTATGAACAAAATGGTGAGAAAGGGATATATTTGGGGTTTCAGGCGAAAACAGCCATTTGATATCAACTGATATTTTATGAACTTGCCAGATCTTTTCACCTACCAATGTTTTAGTGACTAAGAAGAGAGTCGCTAATTATGTGGAAGTTCAACATGACACTTTATCATGACAGAAAATGATGTCATAGTTACCACAAATTGTGAGGCTAAGTAATAAGTCCTTGTTATGTGGTTATAGTGGAATGTTTGTTTATGTTATGAGTTCTGAACTCCGCTCGAAACGTAACACCCCCACACACACACACTTGCGCGCGGATAATTACAGTCACACAAACGTACACATATGATATAATAGATGTTGATGTTTACTTGGATGTTCACCAAGGGGCACAAACTAACAATTACATACACACATACACTAGACACACATACACACAAACACAAACACACATAGGCGCTTAGGGTGTTGCAAAATGTTTAAACAAAATATCATGAGAGTAGTAGAATATTTACTGGCTAGGATCGGTACAACTTAAGATTACCTCATCTGCAAGATCGTATATTATATTTTACCTAAACAATGGAGTCTTTTGTATTCATATAAAAAACATTTTGCTTTTGGAGAAACATTTGCGGATACAAAATCACTTTAATTATGTTTTCTATCTTCCAACACAAAAGGAAACGTAAAACATACTATAATGTAATAAGTCATGGTTTTATCCAGCTCTTGCTCTTTGTGCTATTAAAATATGTTAATAACATTAGTGAAAAATACCTCTAAATACGAATATATGCTTTATGTTATTACAAGGATAAACAATATGTTCTGGCTTATTCAGCCATACAAGAGTTATTACAAAATAATATATATATATATATATATATATATATATATATATATATATATACAGTATATATATATATATATATATATATATATATATATATATATATATATATATATATATATATATATATATATATATATATATATATATATGCTGTCATTGCTTAACTAGAGAAATATAAAACAATATGCGTTACAATGTTCAATAAATATATAAATATGTCAGTACTTCTTCGTGCATGATGTCTTTAAAACAATATTATTATAGCTAGACTCTGCTCTGGATAATGTTACACCTGACTGGTGTATTGTATTTAAATGAAGGGGGCTCTGGGCTGGCTTTTGGTAATTATTTTTTTTATTTTTTTATTTTTTCCTATGTGATTGAGGGAGGCAAAAGGCATAACTGCCTATAGCGAGTGCCTCCCCCATAGTTGAAAGAGTGACAGGGCCAAAATCAAGGGACGTTCGAGCCAAAATGCCTGGACACACGGAGTTTGAAGCAATTTAAGTCATAGGAAGAGGGAAAGACTGATTCTGGGAGAGAGTTCCAGAGCTCAGCTGTTGAGTAGAAGAAAGTTTGAGAGTAACGTTTCACTCTTGGGTTGGAGAGTTGCACAGAGTAGGGGTGGGATTGAGTTGCAAGACGGGTACCACGTGCCCTACGTAAAGGAGGTGGTAGACACTGGGATAGCTCTGAGGAACACTGATTATTATAGTAGCGATAGAATAGCGAGAGAGATGCAACATTGCGGCGGAGAGA
Organism: Paralithodes platypus; assembly: GCA_032716605.1. Taxonomy (NCBI): domain Eukaryota; kingdom Metazoa; phylum Arthropoda; class Malacostraca; order Decapoda; family Lithodidae; genus Paralithodes; species Paralithodes platypus. The sequence continues at coordinate 19,747,371 of CM064524.1, forward strand.
GAGAGATTGCAGAGAGTTGGAGAGTGGACGGGAGTTAATGATACGAAAGGCCTTCCTTTCAACTTTGTCTAGGAGAGCGGTGTGAGAGGAACCTCCCCACACATGTGAACAATACTCAATACAAGGGCGCACTATGCCCCTGTACAGAGCAAGAAGCTGTGCAGGGGAAAAGAACCCCCTAAGGCGGTTGAGCACACCCAGCTTCTGGGAGGCTGCCTTAGCAAGACTGGTAATATGGTCCTTCCAAATGAGAGCAGAAGAAAAAGAGACACCAAGAATATTGAGAGAAGATGAAGGGTTGATTTTTGTATTGCTGAAGAATAAGGGATAGTTTGCTGGGAGATCCTGACGGGTAGATAGATGGAGAAATTGGCTTTTGGAAGCATTAAAGTTAACAAGGTTTTCTCTGCCCCAATTGGAAATAGTATTTAGATCAGAATTTAAGAGTTCTATGGCTTCATTACGTTTGTCGTTGAGGGATTGCTGGCTGGGGTGTTCTGAAAAACTAATAGAGTAGTGTAAGGTTGAGTCATCTGTGTAAGAATGGATGGGAATTAAGGTACAGTTAAGGAGATCATTTATAAAAATTAGAAAGAGAATAGGAGATAGGACAGAGCCCTGAGGAACACCGGAGTTTATAGGGTGAGGAAGTGAACAATGGCCATCCACAACCGCGGCTATGGAACGGCCGGAAAGGAAATTATTTATCTTTCAGTGAGAGAGAGAGAGAGGGAGAGAGAGAGAGAGAGATAAAGGAGAGAATATGCTGGACAATAAATTATTGAAAGAACAAGCATAGAAGATAAAGCAGAATACAACGTTTACCAAGGTCACCAGTAAAACGATGGTGGCAGTTTCCTTCAGTGATTGACTTACTCCCACACGTGAATCCCAAAATTGTGTTAAGCTGCAGGCACTGGAGGGTGAAGAGGGGGGGGGGGGAGTGAACAGGTAGAGTGGAGGTGGGAGGGGGGGGGGGGGGGGGGGTAGAAGGGATAAACAATGTAGTAAAGCGAAGTACCGGTAAACTCTCAACCATGTGATCCTCCCGGGATTCAAACCTTGGTTAACACATACGGATCTTAAACGCTCTAATCATTACACCATTAATTAAGACAATTATAGGTTAAGTACATGACTATGATTAACCCTTTGAGTACCAGCGACGTGCTATATTTTATTCTAGCTATATTTAGACGATATTATGCAGCTTAGGAAGGATCTGTGGTAGGTCAAAGGGTTAAGTGAGATAGTTTGAATCCCTATTACTGCTAGAAGTCCTTCCTAAGCAGAATAAAACCGTCTAATAGTTGCCAGAATATGATGAACAGGATAGATTGGTATTATGTGGCAAGTATTGGAGAGCAAAGATCACTGACGAGTAAGTCGGGTAATTCCTGGTATATTCTAACAGAGTATAATTATGTTTTATCTAAGCAATTTCGTCGCCGACTATACTATCTCTCTCTCTCTCTCTCTCTCTCTCTCTCTCTCTCTCTCTCTCTCTCTCTCTCTCTCTCTCTCTCTCTCTCTCTCTCTCTCTCTCTCTCTCTCTCTCTCTCTCTCTCTCTCTCTCTCTCTCTCTCTCTCTCTCTCTCCTGGAATAATATAAGGTTATTAAGAATAATTGGTAGTGTAGGTCCAATGTGTGTGACCATAACGACCAGTCAATCATAATTACGGTATCAGTAATGACTATAACGTATACCAGCTTATCCTGCAGCTTTAAAGAACAGATTTCCACTGGAGGGATTTTTTTCTGGACCCATTTTTCCTCATGTTTAGCCCCATTGCTTTTGAGATTTTAAGACGTTCTCCCCATTAGTTTGGCGATTGTAAGAACTTTCGCCCCAATTCTGTAAATTTTAAGACCTTTTGTGCCATTTAGGTGTCGATTTTTTCCTGGTGAGCGATAGTAAGCCTGTAATTTAAGAGGAATCGTCCTTCGGCCAGGACATTCTTCTACCGAGAAATATACAAATATATCTTGAAAGGGCCAGGGGGTGTAATTATAAGGTTGACGGAGGTCTAGGGAATAAAGTAAACAACTTCCCTTAATGACCCCAATCAACTGTGAATTTTGTTCTTATTATTTTACATTTTGATCCTCTTCCAAATATATAATGATCAACCATTAAAATGATCATCATTAATTGACGCTTTGACTGAACAGGAAATATACCTAATTTCAATTAAGGATGCTAAGTAATAAAACCTGACACATATACGCATTACAATACAAATAACAATTTGTTAAGCCTAAATAGGAAATACTATTTTAGTAAACACAATTTGGTTAACATTTTTTTTAGGCTACCCCCGTTATTGAAATATGGCATGGAATGCTAAAAATGTAAGTATTTTAGTTGGGATAAATATCGTACTGTACCTCACCCACTGTGTGTGTGTGTGTGTGTGTGTGTGTGTGTGTGTGTGTTGCTCTCTCTCTCTCTCTCTCTCTCTCTCTCTCTCTCTCTCTCTCTCTAACTTTCCCTCTGACACACACCTCCTCCTCCTTTCCCTCCCATTCCTCTAACTCCTACAACCCCCCCCCCCCCCCTCTCTCTCCCATAACCTCACACCCTACTAACTATTATATTACTATGGGCATGTCAACTTCTCCACTATTCATATTCAGCTAACTATGCCCTCAATAACCATGTATTGTAACCATTATGATTGTAATATATTTGTAGCACTATAATTATGCTATAACTTCGGTAGTTGGTAATATTAGTCACATTATGTATGTAACGGTTGTATTCAGCTATGACCTCAACAACCGATGATGTAATGAACCATATAAAGTGTCCCTCATATGATATGATTGTAATATATTTGTAGTACTATTATTGCATAACAATTTATGTAGTTGGAAATATTAGTCACATCATGTATGTAATAATTGTATTCAGCTAACTATGACCTCAATAACCATTGGTGTAATGACAAATATGTACAGTCTCCTCATATGATTGCACTAGTTTTGTAGTGCTATTATTTACAACCAGACAATTTGTAATACAGTCACGACAAGCTCTTTTTTCAGGCTAATAATCATGAGCTACGTACATACAGCACATGTGCCAATTAATTGAGGAAACTATAATACACATCTGAATAATGCCTTTTTATAAACACATATATGAATGTAACCAGACGACGATGCTGTTGTTTCAGTGGAATAATGGCTCTTTGAGCAGTATGTATCGCTTTACCAGTGGTTGTCACCTCACAGGATGGGGGGCGCTGCTCAATAAACTCGCCCCTCGGGGCAAAATAAAAACATCAATCTCTCTCCCTGTCTCTCTCACTATATATATATATGTATATATATATATATATATATATATATATATATATATATATATATATATATACAGTATATAATGATATATACAGTATATATATATATATATATATATATATATATATATATATATATATATTAATATACAGTCGATCCTCTGGTAACGCAGCTAATGTGTTCTGGTAACCTCCCACGTTACCAAAAACTGCGTTAACGAACCCATATGTTTACATGTTAAACGTACCTTTGTGTTCTAGGGATTTCCACAAAGTCAACTTTTTCTCCATAAAAGCCTATGTTATAATAATTACAGTAATTTTAAAGGGTTAACTGCACAACTACTAATCCTCGATTACGGGATTCCTGTCTTAGGTAATTAGTTGTTGTTGATCTTACCATACTCAAGGGACCCTACAGATGCGCGGATAAGGGATACTTTTCTTATTTTGTCAATTTCATTGTCACCCCCCTATACAATTTTCAGAATTTAGGCCCTAGTTTTGTCCAGCCAGTCCAGTCCAGTCCACAACACTTTGTTTACATGCTAGGCTCCTGCCACAAATTCCCGGATGTTCATTAGCCAATCAGAGTCGAGCTTCACCTAGTGATTTATTTCCCAACAAATTATGTTTATCTTTTACAATTGTCTCTTCCAGTGTTTTCCATACTGTCTGAATTTATTACTTTCTCATTTCTCTACAAATAGTTTTTAGGATATCGATTTGTAACAATGTACATTTTAACTTGTACCCACAATGCACTTCGCCTGTGGACTGTGACGTCAGTTTCAAACACAACCTCCTGGAAGGTTTCATGCAAGGTAAGTTTTCCTCACATTTAGGGATATTTTGGCCGGTATTTCTCGAGTATGGCTATCTTTCTTCAATATATAACCGTAAAGAGACCCTTAGGGCTTGCATACAGGGTCTTTTCCATGTCAAAAAGGCCAATTTGCCCATTATATAGGGACATATCCTCAGGAACCCCCCCCGCCCCCCACCCCCACACTCACTCAACACCTGTCCATGTGTGCAGCTGACACTGACAGATTGTAGCATCATGGCGGCATGTCTTGAATGTGATATGGGGACTTTACTTTTTTTTTTTAAATACTGCCAAGACCGTGATGCTCTATTTCAATTGTGTGTTCATCATGGCCTCATTTTGGACAATAAGACGTGCGAAAACTGTGGTAAGACTGCTTGTTGGACCTCAAAAGAAAAATGTTTCAGGTGCCAAAAGATGGTGTCTGTGAGGAAGCAGAAAAGGCGCAAGTGTGGATGGGCCCAGAGTGTTTTTGCTCATACTTTTTTTGATAACATCCATTTGCCACTCTATAGGCTACTCACATTTGTCAACATGTACTTGAGAGATGGATTTTCTTACCTCTCAGCTACTTCAGATGGCCTTCAGTCAACATACCATCAATGACTGGAGCAGTTTCTGTCGTGAAGTACTTATAGAGTGGTGCATTGAAACATCTGCACAACTGGGAGGTCCTGGCTCGATTGTGGAGATTGATGAGAGCAAGTTTGGTCGACGGAAGTACCATGTTGGTCGGATGATTGAAGGCCAGTGGGTGTTTGGAGGTATATGCAGGCAATCCAGAACCTTCTTCATGGTGCCTGTTGAGGATCGTACCTCCGACACACTGCTGGCCATCATCAAGGAGAAGATTCTGCCGGGGACCACCATCATCTCGGACTGTTGGAAGGCGTATCACTGTCTGGGGAAGGAAGGCTACCAACATCTCACTGTCAACCACTCTGTTAATTTTGTGGACCCAGACAGTGATGCCCACACCAACACCGTGGAACGCCTATGGAGGGATGCCAAGCGGAAGGTTCCACTTTGCGGCAGGCGCAGGAAGCACTTTGTGGGCTACTTAGCACGCACCATGTTCATCATGCATCATAAAGACCCCAACACCAGATTCCATCATTTCATGAAGGCTACTGCGGCCCTGTACAACCCTGCTTGCCCTCCTCAGCCCCAACAGTCCGACCCCAAATCTCCACCTCCGCCACCACCCGAGCCAACATCGTCACCAACTCCATCACATTCCTCATCTCCACATCAGCCAGGACCGCGACTATGCTCTTCCTCTACAGCCGCACCTGCTAGTCCACCCGACCTCGACCCAACAGCTCCAGCACCTCTACGTCGTCAGCCACCCTGCTCTTCTTCTACCGCCACACCCTAACTTCAACCGCCAACAACTCACAGCCAGTCCATCGTGCTTCTCTTAACTTTTCCATTTGGTTAGTACCTTATTGGCCCTAGTACTGTATTTCATTAACATTTTCTATAGGTTAGGTTACGCTAATGTTAACCCCATAATACTAGGTTAGGTTAGGTTAGGTTAATGACAAACTTGGCTCGGATTTCATGGATTTAGCGGGGGCGGCAGCCCCCACCCATAATACTAGGTTAGGTTACGTTAGGTTAGGTTAATGTTAGCCCCATAATACTAGGTTAGATTAGGTTAGTTTATTTGGTTAGGTTAATGAAAAACTTGCCTCGGATTTCATGGATTTAGCGGGGGTGTGGGGGCGGCAGCCCCCACCCATAATACTAGGTTAGGTTAGGTCAGGTCAGGTTAGGTTAGCTTAAGGTTAACCCCATAATACTAGGTTAGGTTAGGTTAGGTTATTTGGTTAGGTTAATGACAAAACTTGCCTCGGATTTCATGGATTTAGCGGGGGGTGGGGGCGGCAGCCCCCACCAATAATACTAGGTTGGTTAGGTCAGGTCAGGTTAGGTTAGGTTAAGGTTAACCCCATAATACTAGGTTAGGTTAGGTTATTTGGTTAGGTTAATGACGAAACTTGCCTCAGATTTTATGGATTTAGCGGGGGTGTGGGGGCGGCAGCCCCCACCCATAATACTAGGTTAGGTTAGGTGAGGTTAGGTTAAGGTTAACCCCATAATACGAGGTTAGGTTAGGTTTGGTTAGGTTAATGACAAAACTTGCCTCGGATTTCATGGATTTAGCGGGGGTGTGGGGGCGGCAGCCCCCACCCATAATAGTAGGTTAGGTTACGTTAGGTTAGGTTAGGCTAATGTTAACCACATTCTTACTGAGTTTTTAAACAGTGAAAAACACAAAAAACCCAGCCAACTTTCCAAATGAGGTTACTGTGATTTTGGACTCTGAACAGTCGACAAACACCAGCCAAGTTTGGTCAACACTTTGGGGTTTTATTCATCTGAAAAAGGGTGAAATCCGAGCCAACTTTGTTTTCCAATTTTGCCCTTTTTGGACTCTGACAATTGGCCAAATCCGAGCCAACTTTTGCCAAAACTTGGCTCGGATTTCAACATTTTGGTGTTTTTTCAATTTTATTTATTAGATTTTTAGAGTTATTCCCATAATACCCCTATTTTTACCCCACCCAAAACCCCACATTCCCAAACTCTCCCCTAGATTGTTGAGGTATCGGAATTACAATTAATAATACAAATGCTAATAAATTGGGCTTTCCTCACTTTCTAAATACAAAATACACACTTACAAAGCATTAACATACACAAATAAAATAAATTAAACATAAAATAGCAGGAGTAGTAGTTATGCAGAATTACCATTTTAAAGGTTATTTGAAATGTGCATTGAGTTGATTTGCCTATTGCAACAACTCTTACCTGTGAATACAAATGTCGTTTAGGCTAGGCTAGTTAAGAGAGAGTCACAGCAGTGCCGCCATTTTCGGTCGAAGCTCAGAAATCCCGCCATCATATTTCTCACCCCACACAATAACTACACATTTTAGAATGGTCTACTCTTCACTCAACGGACGGCAACGACCATATATACCTCTGGTATGCATAACAACTTGGTGAGGCCATTTATTTGCAGACATAATTATGAGCATCGGTAAATGGTGAAAATCGGAACTTCGGAATTCCCGCCTAACTCGCCGTCTAATATTTCTCACATCATACAATAACTACACAATGTAGAGTGTTCTAGTCTTCACCCAACGCATGGCAATAACCATATCTACCTCTGGTTTTCATAAACACTTGATTAGGCCATTTATTTGCAGAGATATGAGCATCGGTAAATGACGAAAGTCGGGAGTAATGGTTCGGCGGCCGAGATAGCCTAGACTCGCATTGCACACAACGACAACACACACACACACATTCACTCGACATAGCCAAACAATAACATACGTGTGTTTTGGTAATTATTCTCACCTCACAAAATAACTACACAATGTAGAGTGTTCTAGTCTTCACCCAATGCACGGCAACGACCATATCTACCTCCGGTATGCATAAAAACTTGGTTAGGCCATTTATTTGCAGAGATATGAGCATTGGTAAATGACGAAAGTCGGGAGTAAAGGTTCGGCGCCCGGCTAGACCCCACGTCAGTGTAAGTGTTGACCGTGTTAGCAAAGTTTTAGATATTTGGGGTGTACCGAGTGCCACCAAATCCGCGTTTCCAAAATGCGGGTTACCAGAGGATCGACTGTATACTCTCTCTATCTATATATATCTATATATATATCTATATATATATATATACAGTATATATATATATAATATATATATATATATTTATATATATATATATAAATATATATATATATATATATATATACTGTATATATATATACATATATATATCGACATTCAGGTAAGTTATATATTGATTTTACGTAGATTATGTTACCGTTGCATGTATCTTTGTATGTGTCGTCCGATTTGGGGTGTACCGAGTGCCACCAAATCCGCGTTTCCAAAATGCGGGTTACCAGAGGATCGACTGTATACTCTATATATATCTATATATCTATATATATATATATATATATATATATATATATATATACAGTATATATAGATAATATATACAGAGATATATAATATATAACATATAATAATAATATAGATCTCTTATATATATATATGTATATATATTTATATATATATATATATATATATATATATATAGATATACAGGTATATATATATATGTATATATATATATATATATATATATTTATATATCGACATTCAGGTAAGTTATATATTGATTTTACGTAGATTATATTACCGTTGCATGTATCTTTTTATGTGTCGTCCGGTTTTGTATTTCATTCTATTTTGTATTGATTAATATTTGGTTTGTTTGTTTAACTTAAAGCATGTAAATACACCAAATTTGACAATTTCTGACAGCTGATATCCAAATAGAAATGATAACCGTATAGTCACCATCTAAAACACTACTCACCCTTCAGGGGGTATATAGTCACCATCTAAAACACTACTCACCCTTCAGGGGGTATATAGTCACCATCTAAAACACTACTCACCCTTAAGGGGGTATATAGTCACCATCTAAAACATCACTAACCCTAAGGGGGTATATAGTCATCTAAATATTAAGGGGGTATATAGTCACCATCTAAAACACTACAGTCAGGTATATAGTCACCATCTAAAACACTACTCACCCTTAAGGGGGTATATAGTCACCATCTAAAACACTACTCACCCTTAAGGGGGTATATAGTCACCATCTAAAAAGACTATAGGGGGTATATAGTCAACAAAACACTACTCACCCTTAAGGGGGTATATAGTCACCATCTAAAACACTACTCACCCTTAAGGGGGTATATAGTCACCATCTAAAACACTACCCTTCAAGGGTATATAGTAACCATCTAAAACACCTACTCACTTAAGGGGGTATATAGTCACCATCTAAAACATACTCCACCCTTAGGGCGTATATAGTCACCATCTAAAACACTACTCACCCTTCAGGGGGTATATAGTCACCATCTAAAACACTACTCACCCTTAAGGGGGTATATAGTCACCATCTAAAACACTACTCACCCTTAAGGGGGTATATAGTCACCATCTAAAACACTACTCACCCTTCAGGGGGTATATAGTGCTTGTTTGTTTTGGCTATATGTGAAATTATTTACTTATTTTTTAGTTTTCTTGCTAGACCTCCACCAAGCTTAGATAAACACCCCCTAGACCCCCTTTCAAGACAAATTTGTATATATTTCGGTAGAAACATGTCCAGGCCGAGAGCCGATTTCTCCGAAAATGACTGGCTCGCTTCAGCTCGCCTGGAAAAAACCCGACACCTGAATGGCACGAAAGGTCTTAATATTGACAAAGAAATAAGGTGAAAGGTCTTAAAATCATCAAACTAATGGAACAAACTTCTTAAAATCTCAAAACTAATGGGGCTAAACATGAGGGAGAAAGGGGTCCTGAAAAACGAACCATCTCCCCTTACCAACATTCAAAGATTAGCTGTTTGCTTGTAAATCATTGTAAGATGAACCAAAGACCTGACCTATTTATGTTATATGATGGGATGTGTGGTCCACCTTACTGGTGACTAATGACATTGTAAAGCATGGGTATTTATTACTAACACCACCTTGTAAATGCTTGAATGTGCTGGAGTTATATCAAAATCACAGGTTGCCCTGCACCAACTGTGCATACATTATTCTATGTAATTAATTACTCTACAAATTAGGTATTACATTTCAAATTTTAGTTGCATACCAAATAGCAACTTTAGAAATGTTAAACATTACGTAACGCCCATCACTTAACCCACTGAGCCCCAGCGACGCAGGGTTTGCGTCCACAATGTATGTGACGCTAAACCCCAGCGTCGCAAACCATGCGTCCTGGCCGGTCCGGTCCCAATTACTCCGGTCCTATGGCACCTAGAGGGCTCAGATTTATATGAGAACTGTGTAAGTATCCCACGCAACCATGCCGATAGTTGAAAACACTCAAAGTCCAACCGCGTGAGCGCGCAAAAACCGGTATTTTGGGTGTTATTGCCTTCAATTTTTTACTCTTGTAAAATCGATTTTCGGGGGCTCCGTAGGACCAATTTTTGACCTTTTTGATCGTTTTTGTTTGTTTGTGCTTTTTCCTTGATTCCTAACCCATTCGCTATTGTTTCTGGAAAATAATCAGAAACAGCCGGTCCCTGGTGGTACATTTATTATAAACAAGCTGGGGCTCAGTGGGTTAACAAACACTCTACCACAATTCATAATCTTTGATTTTCGAAAATATCAATATATCTAACTTCCAACTAATATATAAACTCTAAAATCATATCCCCATAGAATTGTTCCCTCAACTTAATATGCAAGACAAATAAAAGTCAGTACTGTTAACCGCTTGCAAAATTCAGATTATAGTGAAGTTCAAGTTGCAGATATTAACATTGGAGGTAGTAGGGGTAGGCAGCCCCGCCCAGGGAAGTACTACCGCCAAGGTTTCGGGAGACTCAGGGAATAGCCTGAATTCCATTTTCTCTCCCAGGCCTTGGTAGCTGGATACATATCTTTCTGCCTCACACATCAGGGGTATCAGGAAAACCCTCTTTATATAACATACACATCCAACTTCACGACATTGCCCTACATTGCTATCCTCTATCCATAAAACACTACTCTTCCCACTACATATCATACATGTAACACCATACACCTTACCCAATAAACATGGCAGTACAATTGTTAAGAGCAAACCTGGTGGTTCCTCGGATATCCACCCCCGGCAGGGTTGGGTCATTGACACAGGGCCCTCCCGGTCGTCATCATGCGACTGTGTCAAGAGCATGCAACGTCCCAAAGCTGCTCATCGGTGCAGCTTTTTCTTTAGCAATATAAGGGGACTTCACTCTAACATCAATTCTGTACACCAATTTCTTCAAGCAGAATCCCCTACTCTCCTTTTTTTGACAGAGACTCAAGTAACATCCACATCTGACACGTCTAGATTTAATTTTCCAGGTTATCAACTGCTCCAAAATTTCAGACCTAAAGGAGGTGTATGTTGCTTCGCAAAATCTGAAATTGCCCTGGAGGAGGTTACTAGTTTCAATTGTCCCTATTTTGATTATTCTATATACAAATTAATATCTGCTGGTAAATTTAAATACATATGTTGCATCTACCGTTCCCCAAATACTCCTCCAGAGCAAAGTCTTTTTGATTCTCTGTCCTCACAACTCAGTGTCCTCAACTTAAATGCTTCTTCTGAAATCACTGTGTTGGGTGATTTTAATGTCCATAATGTTTGAATGGCTCACTCATTCAGCCAGGACTGATGATGCTGGTCTTGAATGTGAGCTATTTGCAGACTCATTTAATCTCACTCAACTAGTCAACCAACCCACCCGTGTACCAGATAATCCTAATCATAATTCCCACCTACTGGACTTATTTTTAACAACCAATTCAGAAAATTATGATGTTACAGTGAGGTCCCCGCTTGGATCTTCTGATCACTGTCTGATACAGGCCACCTGTCTATCACCTACCACACCTTCCCACTCTGAACCTGTTTTGGTGACTAAATGGCATTACGATAGGGCAGACTGGGAGGGTCTTCAAGGTTTCTTATTTATATTCCCTGGACCTCTTTCTTTTCTAATGATGCACACTCCACCTTGAGCCACATACAAGATTTTGTAAAAATTGGAATGGAAACTTTTATTCCCTCATCAAAAGTACAGTAAAAGATCTAATTCACCTAAATGGTTTGACCATAATTGTGCTAGAGTAACTGAACAAAAAGCAATAGCCTACAATGCATACACAAGATAAAAAACACATGAAGCCTTTAATTACTTTAGAAACATCAGAAATCATGCCAAAACTGTATTAAACCTAACTAAATCAAACTTTCTCCACAAGCAGGCAAATAAACTTCTAAATAATCCAAATGATAACAAAATATTTTGGTCTACTCTTAACTCATTTAAATCCAACTTCACTACTGCTTCATCCATTCCACCATTAAAATCTCCGACTGGCAATCTTGTAAGTGACCCACGAGGTAAAGCTAACCTTCTTGCGGATATTTTCTCCACCAACTCAACCTTAGATGAAATAAATCAAGATGTCCCTGTACTTAATTTTAATTCGCCTGAAATTCCCTCACTTAAGATCTACACCAGACATGTCAAAACTATTTTGCAGAATCTCTCAGTAGATAAGGCTCCTGGTCCAGATGAAATTCCTCCAATAGTACTTAAGAATTGCTCCTTGGTGCTCGCTCCTGTATTGGCAAAATTTTCCGTCTGTGTACTCATACCTCATGCTTCCCAGTACCCTGGAAAGAAGCAAACATCCATCCAGTTCCTAAAAAAGGTGCCGCTTCAGATCCATCAAACTACAGACCAATAGCTATAACTTCCACTCTTGGCAAAGTCTTTGAAATTATATTAAATAATCACATAATTAAGCATCTTGAGAATAATAAATTAATCAGTGATAGGCAATATGGTTTTAGACGATGTCGATCAACTACAGACATGCTTTGCCTTCTTATGCATCAAATCAACCAAGCTACAGACCAACATGGTGAAACACATACAATAGCACTGGATATATCAAAGGCATTTGATAGAGTCTGGCATCAATCCTTATTGTCGAAGATGTCACACTACGGCCTTGCATCATTAGTTCCACTAATTCTTCTTATCTCATAACAGAAAAATATGTGTAATGGTAGATGGCCTTTATTCTCAATTTCACTCAATAAATGCTGGTGTTCCCCAGGGATCAGTTTTGGCCCCAATTCTGTTCCTCATTCATATCAATGATCTCATATCTACCACTCATAATCCAATACATTCCTACGCAGATGACTCAACACTCCACAGTTTCCTTCACATTTACCAATTCTTTCACCCAACCCGATCTTATAAATTCAAAAATAACACTGCAATTTCTCTGAACCAGGACCTTTCTAGAATTAATGGATGGGGACAAAAGAATCTAGTTTCCTTTAATGCACAGAAAACCCAGTACATTCAATTTTCTAACCGACAGAATCTCACGGACTCCCATATATTTTTTAATGATGTAAATATTCCCACTTCCCCTAGTATTGACATTCTCGGTGTAACATTAACTACTAACTTGAGTTGGACACATTATGTTAGAAGCATTGCTAAGAATGCCTCTAAAAAACTGGGACCCCTGTACAGAGTTCGAGAATTCTTCACTGACGAGCAGTTGGCCGTGATATATAAAAGTCATGTGCGTTCACAGATGGATTACTGTTCACCTCTGTGGGGTGGAAGTGGAGTGGTTGCATTGAGGCAGTTGGACAAAATTCTCAAATAAAGATATTAGATTAATCAATAACCCTGCAATCACACAGGACCTTCCTACATTATCCATATGAAGAAACGTTGCATCCCTTGCATTATTCTACAGATATTTTCACAGCATTTGTTCCGAGGAACTTGCTTCAATTGTGCCGCCTCTCCACATCTTTCCGCGTAGAACTAGGGCAGCTGAGAGCGCCCATGAATTTACACTTTCTCCTCCACAATGCAGGACTTCTGCTTATCAGAATTCATTTATCCCCAGAGCTACTACTCTTTGGAATTCACTTCCCTCGAATTGCTTTCCACAAACTTACAATCTACAAATGTTTAAATCCAGTTGTTACAAACATTTTATGAATGGAGGATGCCTTTAGGCACATGGACCTTTTTGTTTTATCTGTGTTTTTCCTTCCTCCGTTCATTGTCTCTTTAAAAAAAAAAAAAAAAAAAAAAAACAGAAGTACAAACTAAATAATGTTTGTAGTACACACATACTGGAAAACCTCACAAACTCACATATTTTACATATATTCTGGATATCAAAGTTTAAAGCTTGAAGGATTTTACCGCCCGATGCTTGCCCAGGATGGAGTACATCTCTCTCGACTAGGAGTTTCGACCTTGGCCAGCTCACTCGACAAGATTGTTGCGGGGTTTCGTTAAAAAAAACCTGGGTGTGTAAGTAAAATACTGTCTCCATATGGAGCAGGTACTTCATGTGACAAACCAGTGAGTAAAATAGAAATAATCAGTCAAGATAGTGCGGATATAGTGATGTGTAATAGTAGTATCGATAACACTACACATGTAACTGATAGTAAAGATGAGAATACTGATAGAGTAGAATTTCCGTCTAGAGCTAGTAGTTCAACAGGAAATAATAAGTTAGCTAAACACAATAGAAAATTAGTTGCAAATAAAAGTAATAGGTTGAGGGTATATTATACAAATTGTAGGAGTTTATGTAACAAAATGAACGAACTTAGAGCACTCGTTAGCACAGAAAATATAGACATAATAGCGCTAACTGAAACGTGGATTAATACAGAATTAGGCATTTTTTAGCAGAATTTGATATTCCAGGATATAGTTTGTTTAAATATGACCGAACAAGTAGGAGGGGCGGGGGTATAGCAGTGTTTGTCAGGAGTACATTAAAAAGCTGTATTAAATCAGGTATTAGACTAAATAATGATAATGAAAGTGTTTGGGTAGAAGTTAACGAATGTAGTGAGACCATAGTTATTGGAGTTATATATAGACCGCCTAATATGAGTAGAAATGGCGGAAAATCGTTATGGGAGGAAATTAAAATAGCATCAAGGTTTAGCAATGTGTGCATTATGGGGATTTTAATTTTCCGAACATTGATTGGCAGCACCAAATAGGCGACTCCGATTCAGTAGAGTTTATAGAGGTAGTACAAGATAGTTTTTTATTTCAATTCATAGATACGCCGACTAGAGGTATTAATATTCTTGATTTAGTTTTCAGTAACAATGAACATATGATAAATAATGTAGAGATTGGTGACCACCTAGGAAATAGCGATCATAAATCTATTTATTTTAATATACAATGGACAGGGAATGCTAAAGAGAATACGACACTTATCCCAGATTTCAGAAAAGCCGATTATGGTGGGCTAAGAAGAGACTTAAGGGTGGACCCTATTGTTAAGCGATTAAGTCAGGATATGCCAGAGTTAAACTTGCCACCTACATATAACCAGTTTATTGCTTCACTCCACAATGCTCAAAATAAATATATCCCTAAAAGAAGATTTAGATCGACGCAGAACCAACCAAAATGGATGACTAATAAGCTAATAGATCTTATAGGACAAGAAAGGAATATATCGAAAAATAAAGAAAGGTGAAAATCATTTACATATATACTATCAGACTCTATCAAGACAGGTCAAAAAGGAAATCAGGAAAGCAAAAAGAAATTATGAAATAAGGATAGCCAGCGACTCAAAAAATAACCCTAAAGCTTTTTACCAACTATATAAATCTAAAGTTAGAGATGAAATAGGCCCCCTAAAAACTTCAATAGGAGAAATAACAGAAAATGATTTAGAAATGTGCAGTACATTAAATAGTCAGTTTCTTTCCGTTTTCACTAATGAAAATTTGGCACAGATTCCAGAAGTCAATATGGTATATAGTGATAGTATAGACAATATGTTAAGTACAGTTAGTATAAGTAGAAATGATGTGCTTAAGGAAATTGACAGACTGAAACCTCAAAAATCGCCTGGTCCTGACGAGGTATATGCTAGAGTATTAAAAGAATGCAGAGATGAGTTAAGTAGTCCATTAGCATTTATATTTAACAAGTCATTAGAAACAGGTTTAGTTCCAGAAGCTTGGAAGCTTGCAAATGTAGTTTCGATCTTCAAAAAAGGTGATAAATCGATAGCATCCAATTACCGTCCCATTAGTCTCACATCAATCATAGGAAAGTTGCTAGAGTCTATTATTGCTAGGAAAATTAGAAGCCACTTAGTAAAATTTAACTTAATAAATTCTTCTCAGCATGGATTCACTCAGGACGTTCTTGCCTTACTAATTTGCTTAGCTTTTTCTCAGAGGTATATGAAGCAGTAGATAGTGACAAGTCATATGATATTATATATTTAGATTTCAGTAAAGCTTTCGACAGAGTCCCTCATGAGAGATTGATGAGAAAGGTTGAGGCACATGGAATAGGAGGGTCGTTGTTGGGATGGATTAGGTCATGATTAATTGGTATGAAACAGAGAGTCAGCATAAATGGTACCAAGTCAGAGTGGGGAGCAGTCAAAAGTGGTGTCCCCCAGGGATCGGTATTAGGTCCCCTGTTGTTTCTTATATACATAAATGACCTAGATTTAGGTATAACTAGTAGGATAAGTAAATTCGCAGACGATACTAAAATGGGGAGATCAATTGATTCAGATAGCGATATAGAGTGCCTCCAAAGGGATCTAGATACCTTACATGAATGGTCAGTAAATTGGCAGATGAAGTTTAACATTGACAAATGCAAGGTATTAAAGATAGGGAAGATGCAAACAAATGTTAAATATAAACTAGCTAATTTAGAATTAGAAAATTCAGACTGCGAGAAAGATCTAGGTGTGTTTGTTAGCAATGATTTGAAGCCTAGAAAACAGTGTATAAGCGTTCGTAATAAGGCAAACAGGATTCTCGGGTTCATCTCTAGGAGTGTGAGTAACAGAACTGCTGATGTTATCTTAAAACTTTACTTGTCATTAGTGAGACCCCATATGGATTATGCTGTCCAATTTTGGTGTCCTTATTACAGAATGGACATAGATTCATTGGGAGAGAATTCAGCGTTAGAATGACAAAAATGATCCATAATATTAGAAATTTTCCGTATGAAGAAAGGTTGAAGAAATTAGGTTTACATTCGTTAGAGAGACGCAGAGTTAGAGGGGATATGATAGAGGTGTTCAAGTGGGTTAGTGGGATTAACAAAGGGGACATGACAAATGTACTAAAGCTCAGTGATAGCGAAAGAACTCGTACCAATGGTTTCAAATTAGATAAATTTCGTTTCAGAAAAGATATAGGCAAATATTGGTTTGGTAACAGAGTTGTAGATGGGTGGAATAGGCTACCAAGTGATATAGTGGGATCAAGAACGATAGGGAGCTTTAAGAAAAAATTGGATAAGCATATGGACGAGAAGGGTTGGGTGTGAAGGGGGATCAGCCGGGTTGGGCCAATCAGCGCTCTGCAGACCCCCGTAATCCTGCGTTAATCTCTAACCGGTTTGGTAAGATGATCCTCAGGGTATTAGAGTGTTGAGCCTATAATTGGGCTTTGTAATTGGGGTTGTGTGGGACAGGGATCTGCCTTGCTTAGGCCAATCGGCTTTCTGCAGACTCCCATTTTCTTATGTTCTTATGTTCTTAAATTATCAAAGGTTACAAGCTTCTCATAAATGGAGAACGCTGGCAATACGTGCATAGACGGTATTTTCTTTAAGTTTCTTCCTCACTCTATTCATGTATACTACGAAAATCAAATAAAAGTAAACCCAGCACCCAAGTCAGCGCCCTCCCCTCACCTCCACTGGACCACAAAAGATACAAAAATAGAAACACCGACACATTCCGTGTCATTAGTTATCTCGGATAGAGAGAGAATGGGAGGGAGGGAGGAGGGGTACCTACTGTAAAATTGGGTTAGTAATAGGGCTACCGCATTTGTGTTTTCTTTACCATGATGACAGTTTGTATATTTGTTCATAATTCGTGGGCCCCACACATTTTGTGTATATATTGTTTTGGAATTCGATTAAATATTGTATAATTTTGTTATATAATAGTTATACACTAATATCTGTCATTCCCGTAAAGCAAACCAGTTATACCAAGCGATCCCCCGATGGTTGTACTTATATATAAATAAACTTACTAATGTATAATGTTTATGAGTGTGTGTATGTGTGCATGTAGCAACACCAGACATCATGATTATGCCTGACTCAATAATGTATATAATCAATTATGTCTTAAGTTGGGTTACCTGTTTTTTCTCCTTCTCTCTCTTTCTCTGGCTTGTATCCATTCGGCCCCATTTAGCCTACTTTGCTAAAACGTTTATCCCATCCAGGTGTCGATTTCTTCCTGGCGAGAGATAGCAAGCCATCAATGTATGGAGAAATCCGGCTTAGCTGGAGACGTTTTTTCTATCGAAAAATGTAAAACTGTAGCTTGCTGTCAAAATCATTTTTTAAATATGCTGGCTTGCTACCGCTCGTCAGGAAAAAATTGACACTGGATGGGGATAAACGTCTTAAAACAGTAGGCTATATAGGACCGAATGGATACAACCCAGAGAAAGAGGGAGAGAAAGAACAACAAATGAGGTTGGCCCCCTAAAAGATGAAAATATATAACCTATTACGCCCTGGACCTTTGTACGAGTTATTGAAGCTTCACTTGGTTCGTGGGAGGGGGGGATTCATACATTGCCCTGATTCACCACTGCTTCAGGATTCCCGTCTCCGGCACCCAACGCTTCACCCGCTGTTTCATGCCACAAGTCTCCAACACTTCTAGTTGTGCATCCTGGATCATAGAAGGCGTTGTCGAGGATTTAGTGGAGTTACCTCTCTGACCCTCCTGTATATTCAAGGTTTCCTCCACCATCATCAACGTTCTATAGTCAGTCATATTCTGGATCTCCCTCGGTGGTGTTGTTTGTGTTGAGCTACCTGCCTCTGCCCGTGTAGACTTCTACTCGTGTTCTCCGTCATCCATAATCTCAGGCGGATACGATTTGGAGTTACCAGGCGGACGTGACTTTTTAGTTGGGGAAACTAAACTATTTGCTTCGTTATTGTTTAATTAAATACAAATACCTTTAAATAAGAGTATTTAAATATTTAATTGCTATTGTATAATTTTGTTAAGTACTTATTTTTTATGACAGAGTGAATAGAGAAGGTATGTGGAAAGTACTTAGAATATACGGTGTAGATGGCTAGTTCCTGAAAGCAGTGAAGAGCATGTATGAGAGTGCAAAGGCGGCAGTACGTGTGGAGAATGAGCAGAGCGAGTTTTTTGACCTGAATGTTTGGCTGAAACAGGGGTGTGTGATGTCCCAG
Organism: Paralithodes platypus; assembly: GCA_032716605.1. Classification (NCBI taxonomy): domain Eukaryota; kingdom Metazoa; phylum Arthropoda; class Malacostraca; order Decapoda; family Lithodidae; genus Paralithodes; species Paralithodes platypus. Next base: position 19,766,450 of record CM064524.1, read on the forward strand.
CGGTTGTTTACTGTATATATGGATGGAGTCCTGAAAGAAATACTAGGAAGAGCAGTGGATGTTGTTGTATCGCTGAAAAGGGAGGGAAATAAGTGGAAGCTGCCTATACTGCTGTTTTCGGATGATACAGTTCTGATGAGCGATAATGAATGGGAGTTGCAGGGTCTGGTAAATGAGTTTGGAACAATTTGCGAAAAACAGAATTTGAAGGTATATGCAGGAAAGAGCAAGGTTATGGTCTTCGAAATGGGTGAAGTCACAAAGTGTGAGGTGAAGTTGAACGGTCAGGCTATGGAGATCGTCAGCTCTTTTAAGTATCTGGGCAGTGTGTTGAGTAAAGATGAGACTGTGGATGAAGAAGTGCGGGAGAGGGTGCAAGAGGAGAAGAGGGTTGTAGGAACGTAACAAGAAATAGGGTGGTCAGTATCGAAGTGAAGAAGTCCTTGCATGACAGTGTGGTAATCCTGACACTAACTTACGGAAGCGAAGCATGGACGTTCGGGAAGAGACTCTTACCAAGAGTGAGAGCGGTGGAAATGAGTTCCTTGAGAAGGGCATGCGGAGTTACATGGAGGGATAGACAGACGAATGAGGAAGTAAGAAGGAGGTGTGGTGTGGAGGTAGATGTGCTGGAAAGAGTGAAAAGGAACAACTTGAGATGGTTCGGCCATATGGAACGTATGGAAAGCGAGAGAATGACTAAGAGGGTGTACGAGAGCGAGGTAGAAGGACGGAGAGGTGTAAGGATGGAGTGAGAAAGTATATGAATGAAGGAAGTGCTGGTTGGGAGGAGGGGCGTCGACTGACTGGGGACAGAGGTGCATGGGGGCGGTTCGTTCGTGGCCATCCCTTCGGGGATCACGGCGTCAGGCAATTGAATGATAGATAGACTAATAATAATAATTATTTTCATACGTAATTATTTAACAAGTAATTGTTATCAGTAACAAATATTGGTTTGCATTTCTCTATAAAACAAATTATAGCTTAATTATTGTGTATTATTTATCTATTTACTTAAAGGCCTATAATTGAGTCAAGAGTTTGAACTGCCGGTAAATGCAACTCAGTGTTAGTGTACAGTGGGAGAAATAAATATCATAACATTATTCAAAAACATGGTATTGGTGTACAGTTGGAAAAATTAACATCTTGATAGTGTTACGGACTAGGGTTCAAACCCACACCATGAATAAATTATTTACTCCAATGAAAAGGCAACACAATTTATCACCGTGGTATTATAAGAATGGAAGTTAACCACCCAAAACTAGACTGCAAGGTTAATATTATCCTCCAGCGAAACCCTACTATTATATTACCCTATTGCATTTCCACCACCGCTTTTCTCCGGTGAGACGTAGATTATCTGTGTTTATTTTTTGTTTTATGTTGTTTTTGTGTTTTCCCTGTTCTTGCTCTGTCTTGAGTCGGCTACCCCCAAAATGGGGATTGGGCCTGAGCATATAGATAGATAGATAGATAGATTGCTATACAACAAGTCAATCAGAATCATATAATTGATATTAAGTTTACGTTAAATGTCAGTAGAATAATGTATGCTTTCGTAAATCCTTTAGGATTTATATGTAAGGAACCAAAAAAGTATCTAAGGTATTTAAATCTTTAAGTTAATTTAAAAGTGAAAGATAGGCTACATGTAAATAAATAAGGTAGGTATGGATGAAAAGATAGTTTAAAAGTATGGATATTATTTACATATAAATTACACTTCATACATCTATCCTTACATTCACACAATACAACATAATCATACAATACAAAATAATAATACTTATCTATAGAGAGATAGTTATACAAGGCAGGACAAACTCAGGATGACCCATGGTGAGGTCTTGGCGAAGCAGAGGCGTGAGGAGAACTCACGTTTCTCAAATCCTATATTCTATCGAGTCCTTGCATGGTCAGTAAAGTTATCGTACTGGACTAAAATACAACTACTCGCTCTCCAATCAAACAACTTAACTCCACTAATAATTATATAGAATACTTCATTAAAATATATAAATGAAGCGTAAAACATTAAATCACTAATTATATAAGGACTAATCATACGTCTGCCAGAGAGATGCTTAAACAAGGTAACGTGTGCGCTTGGCGCCACAATCTGCCGGTTTTTATGGCCTGTGGCAAACTATGAATGGCAAGTAGGCTACAGTACACTCTGAACACAATGTATGTTCCCTGAAGTTAGTTTACTTCCTAAAAGCCTTCCTATGTACAAATAAATAGTCACATATACCCACTAATAATTAGTTAACTCTATCCCACCAACAATTAGTTTAATTATGGCAATACATAACAATAGTTAATAACAATAACACTTGATGTCTTGGTGAATATTTAATTATAAATTCATATCCAGTCAATCTTAATGTGTTGCTGCCATGGTTGTCCTCTACCCCTAGACAAACAAACTGGTTTCCTTAAGGAGAGGTTTCTACTTTGTTCCCTAGATCTCCATCACGCTTAAATTTTGAAAATCTTCAAGGACACTACATCCGCCTTATTAGAAACAATTTATTAGGGAAAATAGGCACCAACAGATTCGCCATATTTTTCTCCATATAGTCCGCATGGAGGATTTTCGTTATTGGCAAATTGAAAAATTACCCTTTTCACAGAAAAATACACCAACAATCTGTCAAAGATGTCAAATAGCAGGGGGGTGGGGGCGACAGACACCACCCATAATACTAGGATAGGTTAGGTAAGGTTGTTAGGTTAGGCTAATGTCCTTTCAAAGGGGTATAGGCTAGTAAACACTAGGATAGCTTATACCCGGTCAGAGGTAAGAAGAAGAAGAAGAAGAAGAGTATTGATGTAGTCTCCTTGAATGCTACCCCCGATTCCTCTTAAATTACAGGCTCGCTATCGCTCGCCAGTAAATATTTGACACCTAAATGGGACGACAGGTCTTAAAAGTGACATAAATGGGGTGAAAGTTCTTAAAATCGCCAAACTAAAGGGGCGAACGTCTTAACATCTCAAAAGCAATGGGGCTAAACATGAGGGAGAAAGGGGTAAAGAAAAAAAATCCTCAAGTGGAAATCTCCCTTTAACCCCGGGGCCGTAAAAAATCAATGAAGACCAACTATGAACAACACGATGGCATAAGCAGCCAAGTAAATATGAACTCCTTCATAAACATACCACCAACTGTGTTCAGACTGGTCCTGTTCCTACCAAGTGATATACATACCACCAACTGTGTTCATACTGGTCCTGTTCCTACCAAGTGATGATTCATGATTTTCACTCACATTTTAACAGAGGGTCACAATCACACACATGCAGTACGGTAGCGCTAATAAGTCATGTCTCAGCTGGCATTACGTTTGGCTCGCTCTGTGCTGTATTAATGTCTGTCAGATGTTGAAAAGGGTGTTTAAGTGTAAGAACATATTTGTATTTCTCACTCGAAATGAAGAAATTATGTTTAGATATTGCTCATGCTTGCCTACATAAACCCAAACTTTATTTTAAACTTATAATGATATAATGGACAAAGTAGAATGTGAATGACCAATATAAAGTGAAAATAATAAACCAGCACACCTGGGTAAACATACTGTATATGGCAAGCTCCCGAAAACAACTCCAACTGACTATGAGACCATCTTCCTAAGCTGAATGGTATCGTACTATGTGTTCAGAAAATATGAACACATCGTCAACATAAAGTCGTTATGTGAGACAGTGTATGAAGCTATAACAACATAGTGCCCCTCTGTTGTAAAGAGGAAGCTGTAAAGAGAAATATATAACACTTAAGGGGGGATGGGTGTATTTATTTGCTCATTTATGTATCTGCTTATTTGTTTTAAGTTTCCTCCCTAGACCTCCATCATGCATATAGACAAAACAAACAACACCATCTTTCAAGATACATTTGTAAAAACAAATTAATAGATTAATTTCTCGGCCGAAAGCCGGTTCCTCTTCAATTGCATGCTTGCTATCGCTCGCCAGGAAATCATCGACACCTATATGACACGAAAAGGCTTAATTTTGACAAGTAAATGGTGCGAAAGGTCTTAAAATCACAAATTAATGCGCCGAACGTCATACAAGCTGAAAACTAATGGGTCTAAACATGAGGGAGAAGGGTGACCAGAAATATGATCCATCTCTCCTTAATATTTCCCTTTTGTTCCAGGCTAATGGTCAGCACACACATAAACTTCACCACCCTCTCCCTACAACACTTTTTTCTTCTGCCTATCTGTATGACCAAAAACAACAGATATACAGACACAAACACAAATAAATAAAACAAAAACAGATATTTAACAAGAGAACAAAGGGACATAAATGAAGGAAAAGATAAATAACGCAATACATAACATTGAAAAGAAAAGACCGTCAGACAGACACGCATGTACAGAGAGAGAGAGAGATAGAGCAGCCTATATACACTATATATTTAGCCCCCATCAACCTGTTAAAGCTACAGTTGTGGAGAACTGTCATACTTTTCAATACCAGGGTCATACTTTAACCCTTTGAGTGCCAGCGACGTGGGTTAGATTTTATTCCAGCTAAATTTAGATGATATTATGCAGCTTAGGAAGTATGTGGTAGTTAAAAAGGTTGGTGGAGATACTTTGAAGCCATATTATTGCTAGAAGTCCTTCCTAAGCTGAATAAAATCGTCAAATATTTGGCAGAATATGATGAAAAGGACGTCCCTAGTACTGAATGGGTTATTAGGCTATGCAAAGTTTTAACATTTTAACAGGATATTTTAGCTTTCGGGACATTTGTCTGAACCCCTTTCTCCCTCATTTTCAATCCCATTAGTAACTAATTGGCCAAACGTCTTAACATCTGAAAACTAATGGGGCTAAACACGAGTGAGAAGAGGGGCCAGAAAACCAGGCCAATTCCCACTTAATATTATTAGCAATTAACATACACAGTGGGAAAAAAAAAAAAAATGCAACAATTTACCAAAATCCGGGCAGCTCTGGTTCTGTGTCGGCCTAAAATATTCCCTGTATATGACTGTGTTTGTTTAGTAGTTTGTGAGCAAATACCGTATGTATATAACTGTGTGGAAATACCGTATGTGTAAAACTGTGTGGAAATACCGTATGTGTAAAACTGTGTGGTAATACCGTATGTATATAACTGTGTGGAAATACCGTATGTGTAAAACTGTGTGGAAATACCGTATGTGTAAAACTGTGTGGAAATACCGTATGTGTATAACTGTGTGGAAATACCGTATGTGTAAAACTGTGTGGAAATACCGTATGTGTAAAACTGTGTGGAAATACCGTATGTGTAAAACTGTGTGGAAATACCGTATGTGTAAAACTGTGTGGAAATACCGTATGTGTAAAACTGTGGAAATACCGTATGTGTATAACTGTGGAAATACCGTATGTGTATAACTGTGTGGAAATACCGTATGTGTATAACTGTGTGGAAATACCGTATGTGTAAAACTGTGTGGAAATACCGTATGTGTATAACTGTGTGGAAATACCGTATGAGTAAAACTGTGTGGAAATACCGTATGTGTAAAACTGTGTGGAAATCCCGTATGTGTAAAACTGTGTGGAAATACCGTATGTGTAAAACTGTGTGGAAATACCGTATGTGTATAACTGTGTGGAAATACCGTATGTGTAAAACTGTGTGGAAATACCGTATGTATAAAACTGTGTGGAAATACCGTATGTGTAAAACTGTGTGGAAATACCGTATGTGTAAAACTGTGTGGAAATACCGTATGTGTAAAACTGTGTGGAAATACCGTATGTGTAAAACTGTGTGGAAATACCGTATGTGTATAACTGTGTGGAAATACCGTATGTGTATAACTGTGTGGAAATACCGTATGTGTATAACTGTGTGGAAATACCGTATGTGTATAACTGTGTGGAAATACCGTATGTGTATAACTGTGTGGAAATACCGTATGTGTATAACTGTGTGGAAATACCGTATGTGTAAAACTGTGTGGAAATACCGTATGTGTATAACTGTGTGGAAATACCGTATGTGTATAACTGTGTGGAAATACCGTATGTGTATAACTGTGTGGAAATACCGTATGTGTATAACTGTGTGGAAATACCGTATGTGTATAACTGTGTGGAAATACCGTATGTGTAAAACTGTGTGGAAATACCGTATGTGTAAAACTGTGTGGAAATACCGTATGTGTAAAACTGTGTGGAAATACCGTATGTGTATAACTGTGTGGAAATACCGTATGTGTAAAAATGTGTGGAAATACCGTATGTGTATAACTGTGTGGAAATACCGTATGTGTAAAACTGTGTGGAAATACCGTATGTGTAAAACTGTGTGGAAATACCGTATGTGTACAACTTTGTGTAAATACCGTATGTGTACAACTTTGTGTAAATACCGTATGTGTACAACTTTGTGTAAATATTTAGTTTGACGGCAACGAGACTATGCTTAGTGATTAAGGGAAATACATTTATACAAACATTATTTTTCGTTTTACTAATTACAAATACCAATTTAATCCTTTCAATGCGGATGACGTCTTTATGATTTAATTCTAGCTATATTAAGACGAGTTTTAGCCTCTTTGGAAGGATCTGTAGTAGCTAAGGTGTTTAATTGAGATAGTTAGTTGACTTTCTATTGCTAGAGGTCCTTCCTAACTAAATAAAATAATCTCGTAACGGCCTGAATAAAAATAAAAGACGTCACCAGTAATGAAAGTGTTAAGGGGGTAGTGCTTGTTTTTTGGTCTATATATTTATTTAGTAATTCGTAGTTTAATTTGCTAGCTAGACCTCCAGCCGGTTCCTTCTAAAATTACAGGCTCACTGTCGCTCGCTAGGAAAAATAATGACACCTAAATGGCACGAAAGGTCTAAATATTGGCAGAAATGGGGCGAAAGGTATCGAAATCACCAAACTAACAGAAAGCAAGTCTTAAAATATTAAAACTAATATGCTAAACACGAGGGAGAAGGGGGTACAGACAAATCGAGTAGGCTACTTACTACCACCTTAAACCAGGTATAATTTTGGAAAACAGTTCGTGGGAAGTGATCATCATGTTGCCGGTTTATATATTTATGTAGCGGTATTTCCTGAATTATCATTATATATCAGAACAATAAATTATGTGTATCGCAAATAAAGTTAATAATGTAAAGATTATGACGCTCTTTCAATTACATTCTAGCTATAATGAAAATAATGTATTCAATCTTAGGAATGCATTCTAGGAATTAAAGGGCTAATGTTAATCTCAATTGACCCCTTGCTAGTTTCAGGCTATAAGGAAGTTGGAGCCTTAAACATCGATATTAAACAGAAATACAATAATAATTGTGAGGCTGGATGGGGAAATATTGGAACAAGTAGAGTGTTTTAAATATCTAGGAGGAACGATAAGCAGGAGTGGAGGTATGGAAGTGGAGGTAAAACAGAGAGTGTGTGAAGGAAGGAAGGTTTTCGGAGCAATGGGAAGTATGTGGAAGACGAGAAATCTCGGAGTGAAAGTAAAAAGTGCACTGTATCAAGGAATTGTTGTGCCAACAGTGATGTATGGGGCTGAGACATGGGCTCTGAAGAAAAAGGAGAAAAGAGGGCTGGATGTGATGGAGAAGAGCTGCTTGAGGAGTATGTGTGGAGTTACTCGTAGAGACAGATTGAGGAATGAAGAGATACGTAGGAGAGTGGGGCAGCAGGAACATTTGTCAGCCAGAGTGGACAGAAGGGTGCTGAGCTGGTATGGTCATGTTGAACGAATGGGAGATGAAAGGCTTACAAAGAGAATATGTGAGTCAGGTACAAGGGGAGATAGAAGGGCAGGAAGACACCCATTGAGATGGAGAGACTGTGTAAGAAAGGCTTTGGATGATAGAGGAATGACTATAGATCAGGCAGGGGAAGTGGTGGTGGACAGGAGTGAATGGAGAATGCTTGTGAATAGTTGAGTGAACACGTGGTCATTTGGAGTAAGGGGTCTGGCGCAAGTTGGACTAGAGAATAGTCCATCAGGTGTCTGGCCCGGGGAGACGATTAATATGAAGGGTGCGCCTGGAAGTGTGGTGGGAGGGCTTGTGGCTTTGGCTCCGCTGCATGTCTGCCTGCTGAGATCGGAACCTCTCCGGGTGGCCAGGGGAGTGCTGGAGCGACATTGGTGACCCTGGTCTCTGGGTCTTCTCCTGGGTGACCTGGATGTGTGTGAGTTTGTGCTTTTTATCTGTGTTTATTTGTTGTTTTATGTTGTTTTTGTGTTTTCCCTGTTCTTGCTCTGTCTTGAGTCGGCTACCCCCAAAATGGGGATTGGGCCTGAGTATATAGATAGATAGATAGACAATAATAATGTAGGTGTCTGATGGCTAAAGGGTATGTTGGATCAGGTTTTATGTATTTATGAATGTACTACGACCGTATATTAGCTCTTAATTCTGCTAAATATCGATATCTACAACTCCAACTTCCTTATAGATCGAAACTCGCAAGTCGGCAAATAAAATTACGATTTCCACAATCCTTTCCTGACCTGAATAAAATAAAGTAATGAAATATTATTATGTTTCTTACACCAACCAACTTCACATCTAAACTCAATTAATTAAATCAACAAATACATGTGGCACTCCGAGGACTCGAACCCAGGATACTCGCATCGAAATTCCGTGCACTATGCATTAACCCATCAGACCCGGCTATGTATTCCATACCGAAACCCGGGGGTTTTGGCCGAAAAACTTCTACGCCTAGGCTACCGCATCTTTGTTATTTGGCTTGCTTCCGCATTCCCGCACATCCCCAACCGTAGATGTGTTTCGTACCTGTAGAATGGCGTTAAGTAGAGCTCTCTAAGTCATCTGGTTCAGTTGTGATGATGATTTCATTGGAGATAACTTATGGCAAAAACATCCACTTTACACTACTTTTCGATACTTAAATATTACATACAGGCACACACGAACAAGCGACGCACTCCTTCTTGTGGCCGGAGATGCGGGGCGTCGGTCCAGCCGGCTGTTGTTTACATGCTTCGGACGTACACCTCGCACACCAAGCTTACAGGCTTTGAGCTCATGGGTGTTTAAGAGCCCTTCCAGGTAGCTCGGGTGTGTTTTTTATGGGTGTTTAAGAGCCCTTCCGGGTCTGAAGGGTTAAGCCTGAAAAAAACAAAAAAAGTATACGGCATACAGGCGCCAAAGAATAATAATTGGTGAATAATGTTCCACTTTATATTATGTACGCCTATATACTGCAAAACACTAATGTAAAGTTTATTTTTTAGCGAATCAAGATCTATATTAACGCCTTACGAGCGGGCCGGTCATTTTTTTTTTCCACTACGCGCCCAGCGTTTTTTTTTTTTACCATAAATGGCCTTGTTTCCGTGCTCTTTTTCATGTATAAAAAAGAGCCAGAGCGTAATACGATTATGTATCCCTGAAAGGGCGTTAATTGAGCTTTCCAATGACACCTGAACCATCCTTCTACGATCACTGGTTGTCTTGCAACGCTCGATCGTGCAACCGAAGGGCAAAGTCGCTAAAATACGGTCATTTCGTTACATAATTACCTTGTGTAGCGAGGGAGTGGTGGTGGATGTGGGTGGAGTAGATGTCAGTAGGCCCACGGCGGCCGTGGCGAGCAGTCATGAGGTAAGCAATGCTCCTCCCGTCGCTCGTCTCTCTCTCAGAGCCAATATTGCGCCCAAATTGCACACAGACTAAAGTCGAGCCTCGCCACATAGTCTAGATTTTGAGATATGGACTTAAGTCGGGCCCTGATGGTTAGAGGTTAAGGGGGGGTGGACGTATTTATTTTCTCATTTATGTAGTATGTTTTTAAAATCTTTTAAATTTCCTTCCTAGACCTCCATTAAGCTTAAACAACACTCTTCCAAGACCCTCCTTCAAGATAAATGTGTACATTTTTCAATAGAAAAATGTTCCGGCCGAATGCCGGTTCCTCTTAAATTACAGGCTTGCTATCGCTCGCCAGGAAAAAATCGACACTTGAATGACACGAAAAGTCTTAATTTTGACAAGAAGATGGTCGCCAAACTAATGGACCGAAAGTCTTAAAATCTGAAAACTAATAGGACGAAACATGCGGAAGAAGGAGGCCCAGAAATACAACCCATCTCCCCTTAACGTCCTTATAATAAATGCGAACAAATGCGAAGATATGCAGGTAATTTCTGACTCATATCTAACTGTCCATAAATTCCCTCCGGTAATATCCAAAATCCGGCAAGAATCATCATTTCTGACTATGTTTAGTGTATGTTAATTGTTTGTCCTGTTCTTCCTCTTATTTATATGTGGGTTCTGTAATTTTTTCAAGAATGATGTTCTGACCAACTCTCTCTCTCGCTCTCTCTCTCTCTCTCTCTTTCGTTATCCTTTGATCTGGCACTATAAGGCCTTCCTGATGGGCCCAAGAATTTCAACATGGTTCTGGCCGGAAGACCGGGACATTATAGCGGCTTTGAGAAAATAGGCAGATAGATAGATAGACAAATAGATAGATAGATAGATAGATATATAGATAGATATATAAACACAGATAGGTAGCTAGATAAATAGTGAGTGAGTGAGTCAGTCATAGTTGTATTTCATAAACGATAGATAGATAGATAGATAAATAGATGGATAAATAGGCAAATGGATAGGAAAAGAAAGGAAGAGGTAGATCAATTTAGGCATAATATTAACCGAGCCCCCTCCCCCCCTGTGGTCAGTTCTTAAGGGGGGGTTGGTGATGTCAACAGTTATAATGGTGTTATGATGTGATTGTGTGGAGAGAGAGAGAGAGAGAGAGAGAGGAGAGAGAGATAGTTACAAGGAATAGTTAGTATCTCAGAGACCTAGCAGTTCATTCCGAGGAGATACTCGAAGTGGAAGGAGGTATACTGTTTAGTGCACTAGACTCTGTACAGAATTTGCAAAATACTATCTACTCTCTTCTTGAACTGTTCTACTGAAGAACTGTTTACAACTTTTGAAGGAAGTTTGTTTCAGGTAGAACAAATCTTATATGTGGAAGTGTCAACAAATATTAGTGCTGAACCTTTTCAATTATAATTTCCAGCCATGGTTGCGAGTTGTATTCATATTGAGGCTAAACAATTTGCTATAAGCCACATTGTCAAACCCATTAAGTATATTGAAAACTTCAATGAGCTGACCTCGTAGTCTGAGTGTCTCCAATGGGAAGAGATCCAAGAGCTCTCAACCGGTCCTCATAGCTCATTTATTCTAAGCGATGGAATGAGCTTTGTAGCCATAGCTTGAGAGAGAGAGTTAACATAGATACACAGACTACACAGACCTTGTGGTCCCTACTAAGTAGTCCGGATCTAATGCTAAAATTGAATTTGCTACACAGTGGAAGGCAAGGATAGCAAAGCAAAAGGCTCTCTCCCAACCCCCCTCACCTTCCGACCGTTGGTCGGCATGAAATTAAGTTGGGGAAAGTAGTACCCCACCAGAATGAGAACAAAATTTTAATGGGAAATGTATAGAAAAGAACAACGTTGAAAAATACTATATACTACTTATGCTTGACTTATATTTTTCTTTTTTACCTATATTATTCCCACCTTCTCAAAATTAATGTCTATACTTCTTTTGAATGTGTCCATTGTCTTTCAATATACCACTTTCTCTGGCAATTTGTTCCACTCGATGACCACACTGTAGGTGAAGAAGAGCTTTGTGACATCAAGATTCGCCCTCCTCTTTTGAATTTCATTCCATTTCCCCGAGTTAGTCAACTAATTATCTATGTTGACAAGTTAGCCTACATCAATGTTGTCAAATCCCTGTAGTATCTTGAAACACTCGATTACCTCGCAATCTTCTTTTCTTAAGTGAAAACAATGTGTTTGTGTGTTTAGTTTTTCATGATAAGATATATTTCTTAGTGACGGAATCAACTTTGTCGCTCTACACTGCACCTACTAAGTTTCTCAATCTCCTTGCTGTGACGTCTACCAGCGTGGGCAGAATCGCCTCTCATTAGCCACTAGCGCTCGCCAGGGACATCGAAATGGGCTACAGTTATCTGAGAATGTTGTTCTTTCTTTCCTTGTGCTCGCATTATCACAGACAGTCCAGTGGTGGTCTTTGTTTTCGTCTGTGAAAACGGGAAGTATTTTATATCATTAGTAGAATATAAGATGCATGGTGTAAAGTTAAGGAGAAAGAGCGATCGAGGCAGCGTGGTGGTAATATGTGCGTGTGTATGTATGTTGCTGCCTCCCTCGCTCGGTGGAGTTTTCCCGCCCGCGCGCAGGCTTTCCCGCGCCCTTGATTGGCTGGCGGTTCCTGGCGCGTCCTAGGGGCCTGCTGCCTTGTGACGTATCGGCCCGTGATTGGCCGACCATCGCGCCTCTGTGGGCTCCTGTGTGACTTGCCTCCTGCATGAGGGTCCACAGGAGCTGTTCTCCTCAGGACGGGCTTGGCGCGCGTGCTTCTAACATCCCTTTGCATACTCTCTCCCGATCACCCCCTTTACCACTGTCTCTCTCTCTGACCTTCTTCTTTTCCATTGCTTCTCACCTTTATTCAATTACTTGTCCCCTTGGGTTCTGCATACGGTTTCCATAGCCGGCCCATTGTATTGTATGCGCTGTCCTCTGAGATATTTACATGTACTTAGAATAGGTTTGAGGGTTCTTAGTTAGTATAGGTTAAAGAACTCTGTGTGTCTCCATTATTAATTTAGTGTTTCTGCTCTTTTATTTAATGCTAGACTGGGATAAGGTAACTGTAGTCGTTGTCCCCGATGTATGTATGGATTGCTTATACCTACACGACTTCGACCGGTCCTGTGGTAGCCTGTGTTGTCTTTTCGCTTGCGTCCTTTACGAGTGCAGCATTGTGTTGACTGAGGGTTTTAGCCTGTTCCAGTTCCACACTTTGCTGCCTCTTTGCTTGTCTTTAGAGGGTCGCCAGAATAGAACCAGATACTTGTGATCTGGATCTATCAAGAGAGCACCCTAGTCAATTAACGTAACTTAAAGGATGCAGTCTTAAGGACATCGCTAGGCTACGAGCCTGTCTTGCTCAACCACAGTTCCTTACCTAGAGTATTCCAGCTAGACATTATTAATCGAGTAGACACTTATTAGTATTTAATATAAGCTCTTTGATATGTACGCATTATTACTCACAGCATTTATTAGTCTAGGTTGTTGTTGAGTTGCACAACCATAGCAGACTGTTTCGTTGATGAGGAAGTACTTCTTTTAGTGTCGAGCATTGCTACCATTGTGCATTTATAGTATTCTCGTGTCAGTTAACATTATATGTCCTATCTTTTAGTGTATTCCATTTACACGTGTGGTGTCCTGCCTCCTGCCTTTATATAGTTTAAGATACGAGCATCTAATGAGCATCAGACTTTCTTCAGAGGTTTCCAGGTCTATGCTGTAGGACTATACTTCACTTTCTTTCAGATAGGAGTGAAGAGTTTATTGTTGTTTAGAGTACCTATATTGAATCATCTTTTTATTGTATTAAATCTTGCAGTGATTTAATTGTTCTTTCCATAGATTCCTTTTTTATGCATTTTAACGTAACTTGCATCTTGTTTGTTATCAGGCTATTCCAGTGTAGGTTAGCCTGAAGTAGAGTACATTTATGCCCAGTTAAGGATACCCCATTATCGCAGATTAACTCTGGAGGGTATAGGTGTGTTTGTTCGCCGGCATATAAGTTCGAGGGTTTGGATCTAGCGTACCGTTGTTGCATAGTACCCTATTACTAGTCCAATGATTAAGTGCCCTTGTTTTATTCGTAGCCCCGGTCGTAACAAATGGCGACCTTGCATAGTATCTTATCTTAGGCGTCATACCAAATGAATTAAGAAATAATTGCAGGATTCTTGGATTTTTGTTTTTGGAGGAATATTTTGGACACAGATTTTTTTTTGGCGACGTAGGATAGCACTTGAGTTGTCTTCAAGCATTTTTTTGTGTTAATAGTGCTACATGAGAGTTTAGGTACTTCTTTTTTTTATAAACGTTGAGAATTTTCGGTGGACACTATGTCGAACGATGGATCAATGCACAGTGAGGACACAGTACGGGAAGTCGACTCTGAGGTGCAGCAGCGGGGTTTGTTAGAAGGCATTAGAGTAGTAACTAGTGAGGAGGATGCAAGGGAGTTTCTGGAGATGCCTATTACTGTTGACCGGGTGTCGGGGATTGATCAGTATGGTCTCCAGTGTTTGGCCACGGTCATGGGGCATGTTGGCACTAGCAGCATGACGAGAAGTGACCTGGGGGCCTGTGTGCTCGGTGGGGTGCGTGGGGCTTCGGGGGGAGCGGGAGCTGGGGCACCTTCGGCCCAGCCCCCATTCCACTTGACTCCTACCATGGCACCCCCTCGGGCTCCGGAGCCGGGTACGTTCCCGCTGGCCGATAGTCAGTGGCAGCGTGGTTTGCCCCTGGGGGGATCACTGGGTGCGTCTCCAATTGTTGCATCTCCTCCTCCTCAAGGTTTAACTCCAGATATGCTCTTCCAGCTTGAGATGGTTAAGATTCAGTCTGAGGAGAGAAAGGCCATACGTGAGGCTGAGCTTCAGGTTTAGGCTACGAAGTACTGTGCAGACAGAGATCTTGAGAAGTCTAGGGTGAAGTCGACAGGGCAGCATCTCGGTTCTGGGAATCGAGGTCTTGATCAGTCTTTATCGCACCTTATTAAGTTAGTCCCTGCATTTGACGAGTCGGGTGTCACCGAGTTTTGCCTGCGTTTTGAGAAGAAGTGACGGGAGCACCAATTGCCCGAGGTTAAGTGGGCAGCCCTTGTTTCCTCTAGGTTGGTTGGCAAAGGACTCGAGGCATATGATGCGTTGCCCTTGGAGTCTTCCATCGATTATGAGGTACTGAAGGAAGCTGTTCTGCGGGTGTACGAGTTACAACCAGAGACATATAGGTTGAAGTTCCGGAGTGTTACGAAGGGTCGTGAGTGCACTTTTCTAGAACAAGCCCGGGAACTGTCTGATGCTTTGAGAAATTGGCGGAGGTCAGAGAAGGTGACGACGTTCGGAGAGCTTGAGCAGTTAGTCCTTCTCGAGCAATTTTTCAAATGCACAGGCGGCGACCTGACTTTGAACCTCAAAGAGAAATGTCCTAAAACTCTACAAGAGGCAGCTGAGAGGGCTGACCTGAGATTATCACTGATCCGTGGGTGCGGGTCTACACAACGGACCGATGCAGTTAACAAGGGGCGCAACACTCCACCCCCCCCCCGAGTCAGTGATAACACATTTAATAACAAAAGCAAGGGCAATGATACCAATTTTGATCCCAAACCTAAAACCGTCCCGTTTAAGAAAGGTCAGGGCCCTTCCCCACCTCAGGGGAAGTCCAAGGGTGAAGTAGAGTGTTTTAACACACCTTACGAGGCCTATGCGGTTTATTTATGTGTACCGCACAGCGGGGTGTTTTTAGCCAAAATAGGGCTGTTTACGTGATCATTTTCATGCCTAAATAAGACCCAGAACGTAAAACAAGTACCTATCCCTGAAAGGGCATAAACAGAGCTTTCGAATGACACCATAACGATCCTTGTATGATGGATAGTTTTCTTGCAATAACCGTGCAACGCGAGTGCAAAAAGCAGGTAATTCGGTACTTTCAGTACATAATTGAGTATGTAGCGAGTGAGAGAGGGAGGAGGGAGCTGAGATTTGTGTCAGTAGGTTCGCCGCGGTGGTCTGGAGCAGTCATACGCTCGCTAGTCTCCTGCCACCACTTGTCTCTCTCTCTCAGCCACATTACGTGCTGAAATTGCCACTCGAGTTATGTCGAGCGCCGCCACATAGTCCAGCTTTATTTAACTCGACTTATGTTGCTCGCCGCTAAATAAGGGTTAAGTGTCATAAAAAGGGGCATTTTGCACGTTCCTGCCCTAGTAACCAATCTACAGCAGTCGTGTCTTTGGCTAGCAACGTTGGGGTGTCTCTGAGGTCTTCTGCATTTACCCGGGGTGATATGTCAGATGCGGGGGCACAGCCTGTGAAGGAGTGTCTGGAAGGCTCGAAACCTGTCCGCGATGCTTTTTGCGACCATAGAGGGCGTGGCTGCGTGAGTTGGGCTGGTTGCAAGCATGGGTTGGAGTTGTTGCGTGATACAGGTGCATCCCAGACTCTGATGAAAAACTTTACAGGCCTATAAACGCGACACGGGTAGTTGTGGTGCAGGGTATTAATGCTACACGGTCATACCCGTTGGTTCGAGTAGAGCTGGAGGTTGAAGGTGTGACACGAGAGTTGGATGTTGGAATCGTGGAGAAACTGCCAGTAGAGGGCGTCGACCTTCTTCTCGGCAACGAGTTTGCGGTGCCTACTTCTGAGGTTCCACCCTTAGTCGTTGCCGAGAGGGCGGCCGACGTGAGTAGGGACGGGCAGGAGTTGGTCGAGAGGTGTCAATTACAGCAGATAGTGTGTGTTGTCACCCGTTCTCGTGCATCTAAAGTGTCACAGCCTATTCCTCAGTCTCTAGACCAGCGGAGGAACGGTCGAAAGGAGAAAGCTAAAGTTGGGAAAAGTTTTGAGAGTTTTGATCCAGCGGCTCTCCTTGGCGACTCAGTATTAGCACCATTGTTAAGGTCCGGAGTGGCCCCAGAACCTGTCACACTAGTTGAGGAGGTAGGGCGCGTGAAAACTCTGAGACAGCACCGCTACTCACAAAAGCAAGATAGGATCGAACAGTCCAGTACCGGGGGAGGCCATAAGTTGCTCCGGGAGCATCTCGATAAATTGGCTCCTTCGGATATCTGTCGGCTGCAGCTAGGTGATCCTGAGCTTCAGAAGTGTAGTAACGGTGCAGTGGAACTTGAGGAGGATGGGGATGTAAAGCCGGGGGACTTCTTTCGTGTGGAGGGTATTTTGTACAGGCGTTTTCTAGAATCCAGACGGAGTTGGGAGGGTGGGTCGAGAGTGGTTGACCAGTTGGTAGTGCCTAGTGTGTGCCGTGATAGCCTACTGAGGTTGGCGCATGATGTACCGTTGGCAGGGCATTTGGGTGTACGTAAGACGGTAGCAGCCTTGGCAAAATTGTTTTGGTGGCCAGGTATGAAGGCACATGTTGAGTCATGGGTGGCAACGTGCAGTACCTGCCAGACAGTAGGTAAACCAAACCAATGTATTCCCAAGGCTCCGTTACACCCTATTCCTGTAATCGGGGCACCATTCAGTAAGGTTATAATCGACATGGTTGGCCCTCTACCCCCTACTAGTGCAGGCAACAAGTACCTCCTCACAATCATGGATGTTGCCACTCGTTATCCGGGTGCATAACTCATGCGAAATGGTACTGCTAAGACTGTTGTTCGTAACTTGCTATTGTACTGTTCTAGGTACAGGTACCCGCAGGAATTGCAGTCAGACCAGGGGTCCAATTTTACTTCTAACATTTTCAAACAGAATGCAGCAGCACGGTATCAGTGCAGTTGTCTCTTCAGCCTATCACCCAGAGAGTCAAGGGGTGTTGGAGAGGTGGCACTCGACTCTGAAAAGCATGCTGCGTTGTTACTGTGTTGAAAATGGCAAGGATTGGGATCTTGGTTTGCCCTATGTTTTATTCGCTACTCGGGAGGTAGCTGGTGAAAGCCTCGGATTCAGTCCCAATGAGTTAGTCTTCGGACATCAGGTCAAACCTCAACATGATTAGAGAAATCTGGGAGGGCACAGCAAAACCATGTTCCATGTTAAAGTATGTCCTCGAGAGCAGAGAGATAATGCTGAGAAGCCTAGAGTTGGCAGATGAAGGACAGGTACGATGAGAAGACAAAACTCCGGGAGTTTAAGGTGGGGCAGGAGGTGTTGATTTTGTTACCTCTGCCAGGTCATCCGTTGTCTGCTAAGTACGCTGGTCCTTACAAGGTGGTAAAGAAGATCTCTGACCTAGACTATCTTGTGGCTACTCCAGATAGGCGTAAAAAGAATCGGCTGTGCCATGTGAATCTGGTGAAAGAGTTTGTGAGGCGCCCCCTGAGCCTCTCGCTGTCCCTGTGTTGACCTGCAGCGGTCATGGAGGAGAAGGAGTGAGGGACAGTGAAGCCCAGGTGGAAGATAACTGGGAGTGTCATGTCTCTGCTGACCAGTGGGCGGGGAACTCCAGACAGGTAGCTGACTATGCTCTAGTGCACCTGCCTGAGCAACAGCGTGTAGCCGTGCAGTGCCTGTTTGCTTCATACCTCACTGTGTTTGCAGAGCATCCAGGCCTCACAACTCGAGTGGTGCATGACATGGACGTGGGAGATCACCCCCCTTTAAATTAGTACCGTACCGAATTCCACCCATTTAACTCCCAGCCCTCAGAGCGGAGTTAGAGTATATGTTAGAACGGGGGTTGATTGAGAAGGGGGCAGTTAGGTGGACATCTCCTGTCCCTCTGCAGCCCAAACCTGACGGGAAGGTTCGCTTCTGCATTGACTTTCGGAGATTGAACGGGTTGACTCCCACCAATGCTTATCCCCTTCCCCATGTTGACGATAGTGTAGACAAGATTGGTAAGGCACAGTTTCTAACTAAGGTAGACCTAGTGAAAGGCTACTGGCAGGTGCCCTTCTCTGAGCGGGTGAAGGCGGTATGCGGGTTTGTGGTTGATGGGAACGCCTACTGTTGCAATGTGATGCCGTATGGCCTTAAAAATGCCCCAGCAACCTTCCAGAGTCTTATGAACGAGTTAGTAGCTGACATCCCTAACTGCACTGTCTACCTAGATGACGTTATAATCTACAATGACAACTTTGAGAGTCACTGTGAGCACATAGAAGCCTTGTTTCGGAAGCTCAGTGAGGCCAGGTTGGTGGTCAATCTGGGCAAGTGTGACTTTGTCCGGGCAACTGTACAGTATCTTGGGTGTGTGGTCGGGTTAGGCCAGGTGTGCCCCCCCAAAACAAGATACAGGCTATTAATCAGTTCCCCAGGCCGTCCACCAAGCGGCAGATCATGAGAATTTTGGGCATGATCGGTTACTATCGCCGTTTCATTCAGGGTTATTCAACTGTGTTAGCTCCTCTGACAGATTTACTAGCAAAAGACAAAAAGTTCAAGTGGGCATCGAGTGTGAAAGGGCTTTTTCGCTGGTCAAGCACCTACTATGCACTCACCCAATCCTCAGGGCCCCTGACTTTGAAAGACCATTCCAGCTGGCAACAGATGCCAGCGGTGTAGGGGCTGGTGCCGTCTTTATGCAAACAGACGAGGAATGTTTGGAGCATCCAGTCAGTTTCTTTTCCAAGAAGTTTAATTCAGCTAAGAAAAACTACTATGTGGTGGAGAAAGAACTGCTGGCAATAGTGTTGGCGCTCAGGCACTTTGAAGTATATGTTCCTGCCTACGGGCCAGTCGTGGTGATTTATACCGACCACCACCCTCTTAAATTTCTGAACCAATTCCACAACCGGAATATGAGGCTGACACGTTGGTCACTCATGTTGCAAGAATACAATCTAGACATTCGCCATACTGCCGGTTGTGAAAATGTGATTGCAGACTGTTTGTCGAGGGTGGAGGATCCGGCGTAGATCACCACAGGTGTGTAGGTTTGAGTGGAGAAATACCAGGCTTGCCCCTGTAGAGCAGCCGTCAAAAACAACATTAAAATTAAATAAAAAAATCACATAAAAACTCTTTCTTTTTTATAGTTAATTGTAAGTTGCCAATGTTATAGCTAAAGTCCTAAGTTGAACCTGTCTTTCACTTAGTAGGCTGGGCTCTGTGAAGCTCGCTCAGGGAGCATAGCAGGCTAAATTATACTTTTATGTTTGGGGGCGTTATAAGATTTTATTTATGCTAATATGTTGTTTTATGTAAGAATTGAGCTTTGCATTTCATTTCTGGTGGAGTGGCTAGGTGTGGCCGGACTTGTCGGCATTCTGCCTTGTCAGATATGGTGCTTGCCTAATGTTGAGCGTCCTATATCTTGGGCGGGGTGTGACGTCTACCAGCGTGGGCAGAATCGCCTCTCGTTAGCCACTAGCGCTCGAGAGGGACATCGAAATGGGCTACAGTTATCTGAGAATGTTGTTCTTTCTTTACTTGTGCTCGCATTGTCACAGACAGTCCAGTGGTGGTCTTTGTTTTCGTCTGTGACAATGGGAAGTATTTTATATCATTAGTAGAATATAAGATGCATGGTGTAAAGTTAAGGAGAAAGAGCGATAGAGGCAGCGTGGTGGTAATATGTGCGTGTGTATGTATGTTGCTGCCTCCCTCGCTCGGTGGAGTTTTCCCGCCCGCGCGCAGGCTTTCCCGCGCCCTTTATTGGCTGGCGGTTCCTGGCGCGTCCTAGGGGCCTGCTGCCTTGTGACGTATCGGCCCGTGATTGGCCGACCATCGCGCCTTTGTGGGCTCCTGTGTGACTTGCCTCCTGCATGAGGGTCCACTGGAGCTGTTCTCCTCAGGACAGGCTTGGCGTGCATGCTTCTAACATCCCTTTGCATACTCTCTCCCGATCACCTCCTTTACCACTGTCTCTCTCTCTGACCTTCTTCTTTTCCATTGCTTCTCACCTTTATTCAATTACTTGTCCCCTTGGGTTCTGCATACGGTTTCCATAGCCGGCCCATTGTATTGTATGCGCCGTCCTCTGTATATTTTCATGTACTTAGAATAGGTTTGAGGGTTCTTAGTTAGTATAGGTTAAAGAACTCTGTGTGTCTCCATTATTGATTTAGTGTTTCTGCTCTTTTATTTAATGCTAGACTGGGATAAGGTAACTGTAGTCGTTGTCCCCGATGTGTGTATGGTTTGCTTATACCTACACGACTTCGACCGGTCCTGTGGTAGCCTGTGTTGTCTTTTCGCTTGCATCCTTTACGAGTGCAGCATTGTGTTGACTGAGGGTTTTAGCCTGTTCCAGTTCCACACTTTGCTGCCTTTTTGCTTGTCTTTAGAGGGTCGCCAGGATAGAACCAGATACTTTTGATCTGGATCTATCAAGAGAGCACCCTAGTCAATTAACGTAACTTAAAGGATACAGTCTTAAGGACATCGCTAGGCTACGAGCCTGTCTTGCTCAACCACAGTTCCTTACCAAGAGTATTCCAGCTAGACATTATTAATCGAGTAGACACTTATTAGTATTTAATATAAGCTCTTTGATATGTACGCATTATTATTCACAGCATTTATTAGTCTAGGTTGTTGTTGAGTTGCACAACCATAGCAGACTGTTTCGTTGATGAGGAAGTACTTCTTTTAGTTTCGAGCATTACTACCGTTGCGCATTTATAGTATTCGCGTGTCAGTTAACATTATATGTCCTATCTTTTAGTGTATTCCATTAACATGTGTGGTGTCCTGCCTCCTGCCTTTATATAGTTTAAGATACGAGCATCTTATGAGCATCAGACTTTCTTCAGAAGTTTCCAGGTCTATGCTGTAGGAGTATACTTCACGTTCTTTCAGATAGGAGTGAAGAGTTTATTGTTGTTTAGAGTAACAATATTGAAGCATCTTTTTAGTGTATTAAATCTTGCAGTGATTTAATTGATCTTTCCATAGATTCCTTTTTTATGCATTTTAACGTAACTTGCATCTTGTTTGTTATCAGGTTATACCAGTGTAGATTAGCCTGAAGTAGAGTACATTTATGCCCAGTTAAGGATACCCCGTTATCGCAGATTAACTCTGGAGGGTATAGGTGTTTTTGTTCGCCGGCATATAAGTTCGAGGGTTTGGATCTAGCGTACCGTTGTTGCATAGTGCCCTAGTACTAGTCCAATCATTAAGTGCCCTTGTTTTATTCGTAGCCCCGGTTGTAACATTGCTCAGATAAGGAGACCAAAATTGCACGCCATATTCAAGATTGGGTCTCACTATGCTCTTAAATAAAGGTACTTTAATGTTCTCATGTTTATAAGTACAATATTATTTATCTTAATATATCCCAATGCTCGATTGGCCTTGTTCGCAGCTGCTGCCCATTGATCTGAGGTCTTTAGGTTTTCATATATAAGAATCCCAGGTCTTTAACTAGTGCACTTGTTTTGATTGGTTGGCTTTCATCATGTATCCATATTGTTTTTGGTTTTATTACCTACTTGCAAGACCTGGCATTTGTCAACATTGAATGGCATCTGCCATTTTTCCGACCACTCCACCTATTTAAATCAGATTGCAGATAATTTCTGTCTTCTTCGATTAATACTTAGTTTCCTATCTTCGTGTCAGCGAACTTTGAGATAGTATTATTTAGTTCAACATCGATGTCATTTATATAGATTAGAAACAAAACTGGACCGATCCCTGAGGCACTCCATTATAAACTGGCTCCCAATCAGATTCTACTCCATTATCACAACTCTGCCTTCTGTTTGTCAGCCAACTTCTTATCCAGCTGAACAGTATATGAAAGACCTCTCGGCCTGGAGATGGGAAAAAGAAAAAAAAAATGAAAAATATAAAAAAGAACACAAAATATCGATACTCTCGTTGCCGCGTCTCTTGTTTTCTCTCTCTTCTGTAATGTTCTTGCCTTTTTTATTTCCGCTTTTTACCTTTACAGCACAACGTTGATGGCCTTCGAATAACTAAGGTTTAGTTAGGTTAATGTTGGGAGGGAGTAGGGTGGAGGGTAGAGGGGAATAGTGAGGTTAGGAGGTTATGCAAGAGAACAGGAAGGGAGGGAGAAAGGAGGCAGGGAGGAGGCTAGGAAGGGAGGCAGGGAGTGAGGGAGGAGGTAAGGGAGGGAAGGAGAAGGGAAGCAAGGGAAACTGGGAGGAGGTTAGGAAGGGAGGCAGGGAAGAGGTCCGGGAGAGAGAGAGACAGAGAGAGAGAGATATAATGTGTGTATATGACTTAACAAATAATGATTCTCTCACTTAGGCTACAGAGTTTACTAATTGGTGTAATACATGACTGTTGAGGGGAGGTTTTTAGTTTGTTCCCTAGACCTCCATCAATCTTAAAATTACACCCCCGAGACCCCCTCTCAAGATAAGTTTGTACATATTTTGGCAGAAAAATTTCCCGGCCGAAGGCCGGTTCCTCTTAACCCACTGAACCCCAGCGACGACAACGTGTCGTCGTCAATGTATGTAACGCTAAACCCAAGCGGCGACATTGTGTCGTCATAGGTACTCTGGTCCTATAGCACCTAGAGGGCTCAGATTTGTATGGGAACTGAGTAAGTATCCCACGCAACCATGTCGATGGTTGAAAACTCCTAAAGTCCATCCGCGTGCGCGTGAGCGCGCAAAAACCGGTATTTTGGGTGTATTTGCCTTCAATTTTTTAACTCTTGTAAAATCGACTTTCGGGGTCTCCATAGGACCAATTTTTTATCGTTTTTTTTCGCAAGGAGTTAATATCGCCAAACTATTAGGGTGAACATATTAATATTTCAAAAGTAATGTGTCTAAACATGAGGGAGAAAGGGGGCCAGCAAAAAATCCCTCCAGTGTAAATCTGCCGTTAATGAAGCTCTCACTCCACCCAGGCTCTCTCCTTCACACACTAAAGGCGGAATCACACCAACACTTTTTACGGCAATTTATCTCAGCAACTCTGGTCTGACAGCTTATATATTATTGGTTTATTACAATACACCCAAATACTATAATGTGTTCACTTTATACGACGACACCAATGCAAGATAAGGTTCAAAATTTTGCCAGAACAGGAATTGCTGATAACAAGTTGACCGAAAGAGTATCCATGTGACTCCCCTTATTGTAAGCTTTGAACCACTACCCGGAAATGCTTCATGAACCAATGGTCTTTAATACATGCAAATCAGGGATATGAACATAACGGAAATTCCTTCAATTTGCATAATCTGCGTAATGAAGAGATCGCAAGGTATAGCTATGTCTATTAATTGAATTATCTTAACCCCTTTTGTACCAGCGAAATCTTTTTAATTAATGTCTTGCAATATCTAGACTATTTTTGTGCAGTTTAGGAAGAATCTGTATTAGTAAAAAGGGATAACGGGGATAGTTCGAAGCCTGCTAATTGATGGAGGCCCTATTTAAGCTGAATACAATTATCTAACAGAAGCCAGAATAAGGTTAAAACGACATCGCCGATACAAAAGGGGTTAAAGGTAAAGTTAAGAGTGAACGATAATCTCTTTATTACCACAAGGCTCATCTACGTGTATTTGTCTTATGGATCTTATAATAGATGGGCTACCCTGTTTGGTATACTACTGTATATTATCCAGGTTACCACAAGTAACCACCAAATACGGAACTTCACAAATGTCCACTTACTCCAGGTTTTTGTTAACTGCTTGGTGAACAGTAGCATTATGATTAAGTAGACTGCCCATCTGTCTCGCCTTGTTAGGGAATGGAACGTCATTTCTCTAGGTTGTGTCCAGGGTCGGTAACTGATGCAACACACATAAAAGAAGGCAATATTTATTTATCGTCTGTATTTATTAGGTTTTGATAATTCTTAGAATGTTTCAATCATGATGCGAATTTGTAATATATCAATAGCTAACTAATATGAATTAATTAATGCACACTTTCTTATAATTATTATATTGTAATAGAAAGGAGGGATAGTAATTACATTACTAATTCACAATGAATACCATTGGTGTGTACAAGTTAAAATAATTACATAACATCCAACATAATTAACTAAGCCACACATATATTTTCGTTTGGTAATATTTGACGTAACTAATTATACTAAGCGTAATATACATAGTCTGATTGTGTTTTGTGTTGTCCCTGTTCTTGCTCTGTCATGAGTCGGCCACCCCCAAGAAAAAATAAAAAATAAAAATAAATACAGTAAAATACAAATAAGAAAAGTGGGGATTGGGCCTGAGTAAATAGATAGATAGATAGTCTGATTGCATGATGGTGCTGATACTACTACTACTACTACTACTACTACTACTACTACTACTTTTTTTTACTTTTTTTATTTAACCACTCAGCCTGTGCATCCCCTCTTTGGACCCTAAACCAGGTCAGAACAGTCATCAGAGCGCCCGACTTGGTAGTCATTCAGCTACTTCCTATTCCGGGGTAAGCACTCAGACTCATCATCGTGGATTACTATTACTACTTCGATTTTTATTTAATATTGTACATGCATTATGTTTTACAAGCATCAGATATTACTATTCTACACCATGCAACTTCAATCCAGTCGCCTCCCTATGCGACCCTCTGCCACTGCTTCCTCGTAGTCCACTTCTGCCACCGTCGCTGGTTTTGGTGCAGACAGTCTTGTTCCCCGCAGGCATAGTAGTGCTGATCTGAGCAATGAGAAAGATAGACGGAACCTCATCCAGGCTACGACGTGGCCCCTGGGTTGTTGCTTGTTTTCTGCAAACCTTGAAAAGAAGCACTGGGCCCTGGGTCCCATCCTTCCAGATGTGGTGAAGACTAGTGGGGTAAAGCTGCCTTGTTCGATATTTAAGATCCTTTCCCCCTATGCCCTGACCTTCTCTTGTTCGTTCCTCTTGTGTGCAGCATCCAGAGACATCTCGCTGTAGCTATGGGCCATCGGGTCAAATACTCTTATGTCATAGAATGCTCGCTGTGCACTTGTCCGAAAACCTCTTGCACTAACGTCCACTCGTGCTTCATTGGATGTGTTGGCCGTCCTGTGCTGCAAGATCTCTCCATCCAAGGGAATGAGTGATGTTTCGCAAACCACATCTCGACACACCTCCCTGAGCATGTTCGCCGTTACATCTCTTACTTCATCGTGCCTGATGCTGATGAATCCTCCTTTCTTACATATCATGGAGTGGTCTGCATCATTGTTGGTTCCACAAACGCATCGATCGGGCAGTTCTTCAATCGGCCAATCATTCTTCAGTGCAATAGCATCATTAAATTCTTGTTTGTTGAGATTGAAGCCTTTTGCCTTGATTGGTAGTGTTGTCAGCCAATTTGAAGCACCCGTTTCTTGTGCTATTTGTATTTTTCTTGTTAGCCTCCAAGAAAGTTGTCCCATCAATTGTGCCAGATCATTTTTCTGTGAGTTTTGCCTCTCTGACGTGATGGTCTTTCTGATGTTGTAGATGTCCGCCTGGTCCACTTCACCATCAGAATCTTGTGCTACGATATGGTCAGTGAGAGATCTTGTTATCTTTACCGAGTTTAGGTATTCCGTTGTCGCCCTCCTCACCGGGTTGATGATTCCCAGCCCTCCCAACCTAGAAGGCAGTGCGAGCAACCCCCTCTCTGTATCACTCTGGGTGTGCGACTTCACCCACGCTGGGATGAGTTTGTCTCTGATGGCATCTTCCAGCGTTTGAAGTAATGCGCTCACATTTGGAACGGTTCGCATCAAGTAGGTCCAGCGATGTTTGACCCCATATGTGAATGACGAATATGCAGCCTGTGGTTCGGTCTTTGCAATATTGACCAGTTTTTCAATTTCTTTTACCCAATCCCTGACCTTCTCCTCTATGTATTGGTTCTTGAACTCTTCCGTGCCGATCACCGCCCCAAGGTGACGCTGTCCGTCCTTTGTTAATATTAAGAATACTAATAAAAACAACAATAATATAGTTTGCTTTCTTGCTCACTTGCTGATCTGAAGTTGTAAATCTACATACCGTACTATATTTTAACTACGAGGTTACATGTAACCTGTGTCGCCCGAGACAGTGCTTGATTTCCAAACATACGCAGATGCACTGCCTACTACAAGTGAGGGACTACGCTACAATCAATCGTTCTCCATCAGGAAAGGCAGAACTCTTTTCGTATTTAGGTATGCTCAATCCCTTAACCCCTTCCGTACCGGCGACGTCATTTTCACGTTATTCTGGCTACTATTAGACGATTGTATTCCTCTGAAAAAGGACCTTCAGCCATTAACAGGCTTCGGAATATCTCACTTAATCCTTTTTACTACCACAGATCCTGCTTAAACTGCACAAAATCGTCTAATTATAGCTGGAATAATATTAAAAAGTAGTTTCCGGCACAACATGGGTTAATTATGTGCCATTAGCACACGATGCCTACACTATTGTGGTGTGTGTGTTTGTGTGTTTAGATACTCTTTTTCAGTTGAACAGGTAATGAAAGACTTCTAGGCCTGGATATGCGCAAGCAAGGGAGCAAAAAATATCGATACTCTCTGCCTCGTTTTCTCTCTCTCTCTCTCTCTCTCTCTCTTGTAATGTTCTTGCCTCTTTTCTCCCAGCTTTTTATCTTTATAGCACAACGTTAATGGCCTTCGAATAGCTACGGATTAGTTAGGTTAGTGTTGGGAGGGAGGAGGGTAGCAAGGGAGACAGGGAAGTGGTTAGGAAGGTAGGCAGGAAGAAGGTAAGGAGGAGGTTAGGGAAGGGAAGGAGGTTAGGGAAGGAGGCACGGAGGAGGCAGGGAGGAGGTTGGGGAAGGAGGTAGGGAAGAGGCAGGGAAGAGGTTAGGGAAGGAGCCAGGGAGTAAGTTAGGGGAGAAGGTAAGGAAGGAAGGGAGGGAGGGAAGGAAGGGGCTAGGCATGGAGGCAAACATCTTCAAACCTTGTAGTCCGATAAACAAGGCGATAATTAAGTGAGGCTACAAAACACTTTTAACTGTGTCATAATTCGTCATGATACTGGCCTAACTCTAAAATAGGCCCGGTACAAATGTTCCACGTACCTCGTAAGACTCGGTTGATGGTCCCCAAAGGTGGTGTAGACTTGTCTCATAACATCACTGTACTGGGTCTCACATGTTAAGGGAGTTATAACTGTGCGGTTGTATTTCATTACGTAAGTATATGGAGCTTTTAGTCTCTCTCTCTCTCTCTCTCTCTCTCTCTCTCTCTCTTTCTGTGTGTGTGTGTGTGGAGGTGGTAGTGGTTAACAAAACAATAGAAGGAAACATGCACATTACATTACTGAAATGTTTGTAGAACTGCCATCAGTAATGCAAGTAATGGTCACTCTTCTGTAAATTCTAGAAATGGCATTACTTAAGAATGGGAAATGGGTGGGACGTTGTTTTTTTTTTTTTTTTTCAAGTGGTGTGTACGGTTGGCAGGTATTCAAAGGAGTACAAAGGAAATCAGCAACAACATATCTAGTGACCCTTCTAGGTTGCTTGTCCTCCAAAACACTAAAGATCAAGAGTCCAAAATCAGTGGGGTTTCAGTGGGTAAGGGAAACGATTGGAAAGGGAATTACTGCCCTGGAACTACTTGTCCGTGGCAGTGAATTAGGAAGTTAGTAGTGGGACAGATGGGTTAGTAACTGGGTGGGGGGGGAATAAAATAAGTTATTCATTTTACAAACGCAGGTCAGTAGTCGCGGGTTTGAGGCGAGATATTTGTCTCAAGCGGGAGTTTAAAATAAACGATCAACGGTGATTAGCAGTTCCTATAGCCTTTCGGGAAAGCCCATTCCACAAGTTGACAACTCGATTGAAGAAGAAATTCTTAGATTCGTGGTGAGTTCAAAAGATTTACCAATAATCTTTGCAAACCGTTTTCCCCGCGTGTAATTAGATTAGTCGATAGTGAAGTACTTACTACAGTTCATATTGTCGATGCCTTTGATGATTTTGAACACTGTGAAATTAAGTCACCTCTTAAATCTGCGCTGGGTTTAAAGGAAATAGCTTTACTTCTCTAGAACGCTGCTGGCTCTTCGTATGGGTTTTTGTTTTTCTTTAGGCCTAGGTATCATTATGGTAAACTCTGGCATTATGGTAACTACTAACGCTGAACTCATTCTAAGCTGTTTTATATTTATAAATATCTTTTTATCTTTTTGGGGTAATAAGGTAACCAGGATATGAACGCAGTATTCCCGAAGAGGGCAGGACGGTATTAAGGCATTGTAAAGGGTTATGATAACGTCTTTGGATTTATATCTCAAATGACCTGCCTAATAAAGCCAAATTATTTTTGTTTGCCTTGCTTGTCTGAACCACACTTCTGAACATTGTTATGAACTCATCGTCTGGTTTTAGGTTTACTCGATATTGTTACTAGCCTTTACTCAAACCAATCGGTTTCTTTCTCTTGTTTACATTCTTAGTATTCTGAAAGCTGATTGTGCCATTCACTTCGAATAGTTTTGGCTTTCCTCCTCATTTAGGTATCCTGATAATATTCGGTACTTTAAAAACATTTATCCGCATTGAAACTCATTTGGCCAAATTTGGGCCCCAATGTGACAATTTATCTCAGATTGTGTTGCATATGTATCGTCCACTTGATCTTTTGAGAGTACGCTATTTCTATTTGGCAATTTTTGTCAAATTTTTGAGTCGTCACAGCGCAAGATTTTGAGATTGTTACAGGTGAGACCCCTCATCTAATGTCTATGTCGTGTGGTGGGGTTGATGTAAATTAAAGAAAGAGAATTGGTCCTAGTAACCAGATCCCTGGGGTACCTCCGCTACTACTTACATTGGTCCATTTAGATGCCTTCTATAATACTTATACTAATAATTAAAGTATAAAAGCCTTAGACCTTAGCCTTTTATTTATTAAATACTATAATTACTTAATTAATACCGTTTATGACTAACTACTTTGCTTTCTGGGCTGCTACTGAGTGACTGAGGGGGCCAATTTTCTATCCATTTTCAAAGCACACACCGTCTTGGTATTCCATGCGCTTTTTAGTTTGTTAGCAGTAAACGAACGCAGAACGTTTGTGGGGAACTTTGTCAACAGGGCCCGCTTTGAAAATCAAGGCATATATATCTACAGCTTTACTCTTTACTCTCATCGTAGAGGTTGAGGATATCGGTGGGAAAATGTCTATACTAACAGGTTTGTTAACCAGGAAACGTTTTTTT